>JAIPUU010000085.1:0-10753 GCA_020466095.1 Chlorops oryzae
TAAATATGTTTTACTTATTTTAAGTCAGAGCCAAAAAAAACACGGAGCAATCTTTACTGTCGTTTACTGAATAATGCGCTCAGTTCGGGTGTGCATTATTTTTAAAAGGAAAGATAGCAGTAAGCCAGAGAAAAAAAGGAAATATATTTGCAAGAACAAAAACACCATATGTACGGAGTAGGATTCCTCGTACAGGGTAAGGCCCGATCACAAATAATCAACTTAAAAGCAGTAAACGAACGAATAGGCATCTTACGCACAAGGGCGAAATTTCACAACATTAGCATAATTAATGAAAGAGAGTATAATAAATGCCCCCAACACGACATGAAAATAATCATCGGAGACCTGAAGGCCAATATAACTTTAAGAACGGCTTTGATAGTCCGAATGAGGCACTTCCACGCTCCTCCCATGTGTGGAGCGGCTGGTGGGTTGAAGGTCCACTCAAATTCGTCCAACTTATTTACGATCGCAGGGTAGTCCAAGTTGAGGTAGTGTTCGCGTAGCAGCCTTTCGGTGCCTTTGAAGTTGGTGCCATTATCCGTGTAAGTTTGTTTGGGAGTGCCTCGGCGGGCAATAAAATTCCCAATACATACAACGGATGAGGTAGTGTCTAACGAATGGTACGAATGGTGAGACACGTGAATATGACTGTTCGTTCTTCGCCGCCGCGTCGTAGCCGGGCCCTTAGAGCACGGCGAAATAATTCTTCTATTATCGCTTCCTTTTTCTCTCCTTTTGCCTCTTTGAAGTTCGAGTTCGAGCGAAAGCTGCTTTTCGATCGACAAAAAGGCACTCGTTTAGTGGACGGCGCCAACGAAACACGCGACCCCAAATTCTATTAAAACTCTTGGTCCGAACGTCGAACGAAAAACAAAAGTTGAAAAGAAGAAAAAAAAAATCCAAACTCCTTTAAACAAAAAACAAAACAAAAAAATACAATATAATTTAAAAAGAAATGCGAAAATTTTGAACGACCGAGAAATAATAAAGAAAAACAGTGAATTTAATTAATAAATTTTTAAATAAAAAACCAACTTAAAAAAAAGGAAAAAAAGGTGAAGTGAATTGAATTGAAAAATCTTTAAACAAGGAAAAATAAGGCAAGTAAAAAAGAGAGCCAATTTAAGAAAAAAGAAGAAGAAAAATTAGTGAACTAAGAAACAAAAAAAAAAGGGAAAATTCCACGCAAAAAACCCAACCAAAAATCATATTCGCGCCGCGCAATCCACCAAAAGGCCCCAATTCAACATCTGCGAGCCCAACGAGAAACAGGTACGTGCCCTTCATCCTTTAAAGAACAAACATTTGGCGATCCTGCCAGGAGACTGGAGTTCTGGTGGACCATATCATCCAAAAAAGGTCGAAAAAATCCGCCACGTGTGTGTCAGCATTGACCGACATTTGCCCTCGAGCAAAGTCAAAGGCAACACGATCAAAACGCGTGACACATATCGCTGCGTGGATTCACCTTTTCCTTTCCTACACACATCGTTCTCTCTCGCTCGCACACCCGTGCCACGTTTGGTGGTGGTTTTGTGCACAACGAACAGCAGCATCAAAGCCTTAAAATATTTTTTTTCTTATTGCATTCCCTTGTGGTGATCTGCGAAAGTAAAGCGCTTTGGTTTTTTTTTCATCCATCACTTCACTTACAGCGCGTAGCGATCACGCCTGTACATACATATCAATTTCATACGTAACACTTGATGTGTTGGTCACTAGACTGCATCGAACATCAAACGTGTTGAGCGTAGTTTGTACGACGAACCTGCCAACGTTGTTGAAGTCGCGGCTCGCCTGCAATCACTCACACGCACACGTTTTCGTTTACGTTCATAACTGGTCGCCGCAGTGATAAGGCAGTTGAAGCGTCGCTCTGTCGCTCGGTCGCTTTGTGGTTCTGTCGATCACTATACTCGCATCGTGTCTCCTCTGCTTGTGCGCTGCTGACGCTGTCGGCGCTTTGCATGTAAACATATTAGACAAAATTCCTATGCCTTTGACGAGTGGCGTATTGAAATTTTAAATATTGCAATTTTTTTTTGGATTTGGATTTGATTTTAATAAATTTATTAATTCATCTGGATATTTTAATATTGAATTTGGGGTTGCAAGAATCTTGTGGGGGTGTTGCGAAAATAAAAGGCTGGAACTGGAAGTGCGCTACCGTCGGCATCGGTCCCACTATATTGCTACGATTTTCCTCCTCAACATACATTTATATTGCAGTACAGAAATTAACAACGATTCGCTACCAAGGCAGCAATACCTACGTTTGATTGCGTCTGATTTTGCGGCGCTCATCCGACGTCAAGCCTCGTTTTACCCTACGACCGGTTTTTTTCCGCACCTGACCACGGTTGTGCCACTATTTAATTTTGTGTTGTCATCGAAAATTTCTGCATTTAATGAAATTAAATTTACGCGTGGGCGACTATATTCGTTAATTGTGCTGAGATATTATTCGACATTTTTCATCTTTATTCCGGAAGCGCTGCACCTGATTTGCGATACCATTTCATCAAAGCTATCAACATGTCCTTCGACTTTCAATTTAATGATGGCGTGGAGCAACTTAAGAGCTTCTGCGACATGGTTATACACTCCGATCCCTTGAAAAAAACGCAATCACTCATAGAAGTTGAAGACGAAGACATTATTTCTTATTGGGAAAGCGTTCATAACGCTTACAGCGCTGCTCGCTTCCATGAGGAATGGTCTGCCGAGGCTACTGCGCGCGCTCAGGTGACCTACAACGAATGTCGTGATCTCAAAATAATAGCTCGAGCACGACTTAGGGACATGCTAAAGATCCACGTTCGAAATCGTCCACCGCTCTCCAGCACACACGAGCCTCCACAGTTCTCTCCGGCGCCTCCATCTAATAATTTTATCAAAGTACAACCCCAGCGTTGCCCCAACTGTCTCGCTCTTTGTGATCAAGAATCAAAATGTTTCTACCAACTTTAACTGTACGAAGTGCCAACAACGACATCACACTTTGTTGCCTTTTACGAGCGCGGCTGCAACACCGGACACGAAAGTTTCTACCCCTCTTTGACATCTCCTCCAGAGATGGGCCCGTCTCCGACGAGCCAACCGCCGCATTTCCATGCGCCACCAGAGGCTTCGAGCTCCGTGAGCATCCCCTCCACCTCACAGGCACACACGCACGTCTCCATCGGCCTAACACAGGTGCTTTTGCCAACGGCCTTCGCACAAATTTTACATAATGGAGAACGATTCGTTGTCCGGGCGCTTTTAGATCAAGGTTCGCAGAGGACATTTTTGACCGAACGAATGCAGCTGCCGTTGAATTTGCCACCGATCCACAAAATCTGCAACGTATCTGGCATGGGTGGCCAATGCACCCACATCGCGAAAAAGGAATGCATCATCACGCTCGCATCGCCTCGTTCTTCGTTCGAGGAGGAAATCGACGCCGTGGTGTTGCCGAAATTGACCAATTGGCTTCCAGCCAAAAGGGTCTCCAATTTGGATCCCCACGAGATCTCATCGTTGGAGCTCGCCTATCCCCGCTTTATGAATCCAGCCCGCATCGATATGGTCATCGGGTCTGATATCATGCCAAAACTACTGCGGCCGGGCGTCAAGATGAATGTCAAAGGAAGCCTAATTGCCCAAAATTCCGTCTTCGGTTGGTATTTGAGTGGGCCCGTCGCCAGCGAAACCACCGGCGCGTTTACGACGCAGGTCTCCTCCGGAGACCCCCAAGAGTCACTCCACGAGTCGCTCAAATCATTACGGGAGCAGGAAGAAATTACGACCTCCCCTCCTCCTCTTCCAGAGGCCACATACACTGAAGAAGTTTATTCCCGAACCACTATTAGAAATTCGGATGGTAGATACGTCGTGCACCTACCATTTAAGGATAAATTTTTCAGAGCCGCTCTTCGCTTGGGCTCGTCGCGATTTGGAGCGCTGATGCAGTATAGGAGCCTGGAGACAAGGCTCGCAAAAGCAGCATTTATGCGCCACGCCTATAGTTCTGTTCTGTCTGAATACATCGCCTCCGATCATATGGGGCCACGCCCTGATTTGCAATTATACGAGAAAATCATTTCTTTTCGTTCCATCACCCTCACCATGCCGTAATGCAGCCGGAAAGTACATCTACAAAGACTCGTAGCATGGAAAGATCGTCGGTCTACGTGGTGCGCGCCCAAGTGCACAGGCTGGGTCGGTGTCGCCGATTTCGGCAATGGGATCCAGGAAAACGCCGCCTCGATCAATCATCTATCGGGATCGGACGCCTCCAATCCCGGGAGCGACAACATCGCCGCTCCAGCTCCAACCGGCGCCGACCAAGTGAGAGAAACCCTGCGCGAATTCTACGAATTTCTGCGGCAGAGGGAAAGATAAGGAGAAAAAATATGGTTGCGTAGCGCAAGGCGGGCAGTATGTTCGTTCTTCGCCGCCGCGTCGTAGCCGGGCCCTTAGAGCACGGCGAAATAATTCTTCTATTATCGCTTCCTTTTTCTCTCCTTTTGCCTCTTTGAAGTTCGAGTTCGAGCGAAAGCTGCTTTTCGATCGACAAAAAGGCACTCGTTTAGTGGACGGCGCCAACGAAACACGCGACCCCCAAATTCTATTAAAACTCTTGGTCCGAACGTCGAACGAAAAACAAAAGTTGAAAAAGAAGAAAAAAAATCCAAACTCCTTTAAACAAAAAACAAAACAAAAAAATACAATATAATTTAAAAAGAAATGCGAAAATTTTGAACGACCGAGAAATAATAAAGAAAAACAGTGAATTTAATTAATAAATTTTTAAATAAAAATCCAACTTAAAAAAAAAGGAAAAAAAGTGAAGTGAATTGAATTGAAAAATCTTTAAACAAGGAAAAATAAGGCAAGTAAAAAAGAGAGCCAATTTAAGAAAAAAGAAGAAGAAAAATAGTGAACTAAGAAACAAAAAAAAAAAGGGAAAAATTCCACGCAAAAAACCCAACCAAAAATCATATTCGCGCCGCGCAATCACCAAAAGGCCCCAATTCAACATCTGCGAGCCCAACGAGAAACAGGTACGTGCCCTTCATCCTTTAAAGAACAAACAATGACTCTCCAACGCTTCTCTTGTCTTTCGTCCTATGCTCACGGTAAATGGCCCAAAGAAGTCAATTCCTGTACAAGTGAAGGGCCGTTGAAAGGTTGCCAGTCGTGCTTTGGGGAGCACTGCCATTTGTTGTTCACGTGGCTTGGCTAGCAGTATCTTGCATTTGTTGCACTTACTGCGTACTGTTTTGTAGAGAACTCTTAGTTTAGGAATGAAGTACGAATCTCGTTGACAATAGCTTCATGGAGTTGGTGATGAAAACTTCTCGTGGTAGGAGCGTACGATAAAAACGTTATGTGATGGTTATTTGGTAAGATAACAGCGTCTTCAGTGTTTGCAGTTAGCTGCACCTCTATTTCTCATTCGTATATTACCATTGCAATCTAAATATGGATCGAGACCTATAAATTTCGCACTATTCTTGATGGGCTTACTTCGAGTAAGGTTGCCTACTTCTGTTGCGTACGCACTACGCTTGCAGATATAATAGATTTTTTGCTTGAGATGATCTCTGGAATAGCGACCGTATAGGAGTAGTGTGACATCGATTTCGAACCATAGATGGGGCACACTGCACTAGTTTTTTAGTGGACTAACCATTTTCACTATCACTATTTTTTTAGTGGTGGTGGAATAATGTTTAATTACCACTATATGGTTAGTGGTAGTTAAGTAAAAGAATTGCACTACCACTACATGGGTAGTGGTATTTAAAATCTAAATTGCACTACCACTACTTTTTAGTGGTAATTGAAAAAAAAATTCCACTCCCCTAAATGTAGTGGAATCAAAAAAAAAAATAGCACTATCGCAAAATAAAAATAACCATAAGTTGTCCCCAACTGGGCACGAACCCCCACTGTATACACTTAACCACACGCTTACCCGTTGTATTCAAAGGCTAGTTAATGCTTCATAAATTAAACGCACTAAAAAGTGTGGCAGTGCAATTTTTTTTTTAATTACCACTAAAAGTAGTTTGCGTTTTTATAAAAAACCAAAAAAAGAAATTAATACTATGAACACACGCGTTTTATTTTTCTAACGGCAAGAAATGGAATCAGGATTATTTGATTAAACTGAAGTCAGTCTTTAACGATTCAGCTACTCGGGAAATGTATTCCAATTATTTTTCGATTGGTTGTTTGCAATCCAAATGAAATCTTTCACCGCCCTATGATGGATGCTGTTCCAAAAGCTCCATTAATTTTTGTTAAAATTTTTTAATTTTTTTATTTATTTATTTTTTTTTTTTTGCTAAACCGTTTTTTGTTTAATAGATAAAAACTATAAAAAATTACAATACTTTTGTATTTTTAAAATTTTTCATTTAAGACTGTTCCATTTTACGAACTATTACACCCCAGGCAACTGAAAAATGGAAAAGGCAACTGCTATTTAGCAGTTGCCTTGTTTTAACTATTATGGCAACCGAATCGAAAAAGCGTTGTCATCCGTAACTACTACAAAAATTTGTGAGGCAACTAACAAGGCCACTAAAAAAATCAGCTGCATGTTTTAGTTGCCATACGTAATCGCAATTTGGTTGCCTTGCGCGAAAGGGAACCAAACTAGCAACAAGTTGCCATACATAATCAGCACCATAATTTTCGATATTTTTGGTAAATTTTTGTACACTTTGGAGGCTGTAGATATCCAGAAGTGTATATTGGGTAACACTACACATTTTTATGATAATAAGGGTGTGGCACATAGTGGCGGTAGGGGTGCGAAATCTTCATGTTATCCAATTTTTGGGCTTTACGCACAATTTTTACATAAATATTTATTGTTTATTCCCTTTATTTTAATTATTTAGTTATTTTTATAAAAAAAAGAGTTTTCAGAACACACTACACCGCCACTTGCTGTATAATGCGCTCAGTTTTGTGTGAAATCTTTATTTTAATCCGTTTTTGGACTTCAACGACCAGTTTGGAATAAAAGTTTGTTGTTGACTCACATTTTCTTACTTTTGTAGTAAACTTTATTAAATTTCCTTTATTTTGATACTAAATATGTTTTACTTATTTTAAGTCAGAGCCAAAAAAACACGGAGCAATCTTTACTGTCGTTTACTGAACAATGCGCTCAGTTCGGGTGTGCATTATTTTTAAAAGGAAAGATAGCAGTAAGCCAGAGAAAAAAAGGAAATATATTTGCAAGAACAAAAACACCATATGTACGGAGTAGGATTCCTCGTACAGGGTAAGGCCCGATCACAAATAACAACTTAAAAGCAGTAAACGAACGAATAGGCATCTTACGCACAAGGGCGAAATTTCACAACATTAGCATAATTAATGAAAGAGAGTATAATAAATGCCCCCAAACAATGAAAATAATCATCGGAGACCTGAAGGCCAATATAACTTTAAGAAGGCTTTGATAGTCCGAATGAGGCATTCCACGCTCCTCCATGTGTGGAGCGGCTGGTGGGTTGAAGATCCACTCAAAATTCGCCAACTTATTTACGATCGCAGGGTAGTCCAAGTTGAGGTAGTCTTCGCGTAGCAGCCTTTCGGTGCCTTTGAAGTTGGTGCCATTATCCGTGTAAATTTGTTTGGGAGTGCCTCGGCGGGCAATAAAATTCCCAATACATACAACGGATGTGGTAGTGTCTAACGAACTGACCACCTCGATGTGTGTGGTACGAATGGTGAGAACGTGAATATGACTCTCCAACGCTTTCTCTTGTCTTCGTCCTATGCTCACGGTAAATGGCCCAAAGAAGTCAATTCCTGTACAGGGTAAGGCCCGATCACAAATAATCAACTTTAAAGCAGTAAACGAACGAATAGGCATCTTACGCACAAGGGCGAAATTTCATAACATTAGCATAATTAATGAAAGAGAGTATAATAAATGCCCCCAACACGACATGAAAATAATCATCGGAGACCTGAAGGCCAAAGTTGGCCGAGAACCGGCATACAGAAAACAAACGATCGCTTATAGCTTACACATAGAGTGTAACGATAATGGGTAAAAATTAGTGCATTTCGCCGCTTCCAAAGGGCTGATAATCGGCAGCACACTTTTTGAAAGAAAAAATGTGCCCAAACAAACCTGGAGGTCCCCAGACGGAAACACCTATAACCAAATTGACCACATACTAATCGACTCACGCCACATGTCAAGCCTGATACACGTACGAACATGCCGCGGAGCAAACATCGACTCCGACCACTACCTAGTCGGCGCAAAGATAAGAGCCCGCAATCGAACGCGAGAAAAGAAAGAATCGTCGAAAGAAAAAAACTAAATTTAGAAGCTCTTTAAGAGCAAAGAAGGGGTGCCAAGAATTCAAGACGGAACTGGAAATAAGACTGATAGGAATACCAGAAATAGAAAAAATATCAGAAGATGGAAAAAGCAACAAAAAAGCAATAATGGGGGCAGCCTCCGAAGTACTGGAACAAGCCCCAAAAAAGAAAGGAAACGATTGGTTCGACAATGAGTCAAAAACGGCAACAGACAAGAAAAATGAAGCCTACAAGGTGGTGGCCTCTCATGTGTTCTTTTTAACCTAGCACTCGAAAAAGTCATCAGAGATGCAAAGGTTAATGTAATGCACCATTTTTTTATAAGTCAGTACAGATATTAGTATACGCAGACGACATTGACATCATATCAACATCAATAGCTGACCTTAAAGAAGCCTTTAACAACATTGAAGCGAGCGCTGAAAAAATTGGCCTGGAAATCAATGATAAACGGCTAAAGCCATGGTATCTACTACATCCGATACCACGAGGCACAAATTCGGACAAAACATCAATAGCGGAGAATACAACGTTGAAATCGTTAAAGATTTCACTATTTGGGGTTAAAAATAAACAAGAGAAAAATGCAGCTTCAGAAATAGACCAACGACTACTAGCAGCAAGCAGACAGTACTTTCGCTTTAACCAATTTTTAAGAAACAAAAAGCTCAATAGTTCTACACAAGTAACTATATATTGTTCCAATATTGATGTACGCTAGCAAAACATGGACAATAAGCAAAGCAGATGAAAGAAAATCAGCGTTTTGAAAGAAAAGTACTCCGAACGATCATCGGGGATGTATGCGAAAATGGAGTCTGGAGAAGAAGACATAACGACGAGCTCGAAACACTGTAAAAAACGCCGATATTTTGACACAGATAAGAGTAAATAGGACCCCCAAGCTACGATGTTTTGATGGAATTGGCCAAGATGCGCAAATCCTTGGTATTCGATCCTGGAGAACGTGCGCACGGGACCGTCCAAGTTGGAGACTTAAGCTACAGCAGGCGAAGCCCCGGCAAGGGTTGTAGAGCCACCTATGATGATGATTTGCAAGAACTAATAAATTAATGTTTATTGCCTTTTCAGACTATTGCATTTAGCTGAATTTAGCTGTTATAGTAGCAATTAACGTTGAGTTTAACCAGAATTTAGCCTCTCTAAATTCAGAAATAAAGTAACGAGTTTAGCCATTTTATATCGCAACCCTTGCGTTTTACTTAATTTTTTTTTCAACATTGAACGTTGAAGTCAGCTGTTTGTTTTTGATTTGAAATTACCCAGCAAGCAAATTTCGGAGCGCTCCAAATTATACGTCTGAAAAGAGCCTAATGTAAGAGCGTTTTAAAAGTAAACACATAAAATTGGAACGTTTTCGGAGCATCTTAAATCCTCTTTAAGCACGGGCTCAGAAAAAAGCTTCGTTTATCTCTGTCCGAAAAGAGTATCCGAAAGCGCTCATATTGCTTGCTGGGTAATATTAAAAAGAGTGTTTTGACTACTAGATAGAATTGCAGCATGTTGAATGTTTTCAAAATTGATGTTAGCAAGCTAATTATTAACATCATTCCGGTTGCTTTCATTTTTCGCAATTTGTTACATCAAAGCAAATTCAATTTTTATTTTAAAATATGGGAATTCATTCAAACTAGAGAGGGCGCGTGCCGTCGCGCACAAACACGACAAAAAAAAACACGGCGTGCTTGTGTCTGAAATCGGGATTCGTGCCGTGAGCCTTGAGTGATGAATTTTACTCCAAAACACGACTCACGACGCTAATTATAAATTTCATTTGCCAAACAAACAAAAAATCCCATTGGAGACTTATCGACTTTCTATCGACATATTATGAGCAGCGTTGCCAGTGGGACATTCCACATTCCTTAATTTTAATTTCTTTGCGTATATTAAACCCGAATTGATAATTTCAAATCAATTTTTGAGTAACTAAACGAAAAAGGTGCACATATTGTACCTAGTTTTTCACCCTGGTAAGAACCGAAAAATTTAATATAAGAAGAAATTTTGAAGGCAAAAAAAAATTTTTTTTTAATTTGGCGGATCAGGTTTGATTAAATCACTTAGTTTTCGTGACTTTATTTTCACAGTGTTCAAAAGTTTTGAAGCTGTAGTAACATCTTATATATATATGTTCCCTAAGAGCTCGTGGACAGATTACTTTACTTTACTCAGTCGTAGCTAGCTGGTTTGGTGGCCGTTTACAACGTCTAACAAAAAAAATTATACGTTCAATATTGTTTCTTTACAAAAATATCACAAAAAAAAAAAAAACATTGAAAGAATGCTGTATCTTCGAATTTGGTTTGCCTTTTTTTTTTTTACAAAGAAATCGAGATTTGACTACTTTCCCGCGAGATCAACACAAAAAATTTTAATAATT
>JAIPUU010000693.1:0-11373 GCA_020466095.1 Chlorops oryzae
CTTCAGGAGATTCAAACGATTACTCACTATTTGCCATATATTTGTTATAACATATATGAGCCGTTTATTTTCAAAGTGGCATAAGTCACTTTTTTTTTAAGTCGAGATATTTAAGGGTTTGCGTTTTTTAACACGTTTAAAAATATGGATGCTAACTTTCGAGAAGATTTACTTCTTTTTGTTATCTAATGATACTGACATTTTTGAGTGCAAATTTTTAAAAAATGAAAAGATACCGTTCAATTGTATTTAGTGTTGCAATTAACTCGATTTTTTTGAAAAAGTGACTTATGCCACTTTCAAAATAAACGGCTCATATGCTATTTGCTATTACCCACCTAACATTTGGAAGACTGTTTTATGAGAAGATTCATTTAAGAGTATTTTTCGAAAAAATTGAATTTGCTTCCGTGGTCAGCACTGCACATAAGGCAACCCAGCGGGAAAAACGTGAAGCCCTGAAGTTTTTCGTTGTTAAAAAATTTAAATATATAAATATAAAAGTTAAATATAAAAGTTAAAAATATAAAAAATAAATATAATATAAAATATAATATTAAAATTAAAAATTCGGGTATGTATTTTTCGCTTAAGTGCCCGAAATTGTCTGGAAAATAATTGAATGCAGCTAAGCAGAATATACTGACATATGGGCAATTCCACAGAAATCGTGAAAGAAAAAAAAATTTTCGATTAAAGTTGGAAAAAAATATCGATAATGTTGAAAGATATGTAATCTATCGTTGCTGTCAAATGCATATAGTTCATCCTTTTTTCCAGTGCGTAGCAATTCTGTTTTGCGTGGGGGGGCAAAATAACTTTTTCAATTTTAACGTCTATTTAAATTAAAAACCATATTACATGCACGCTTTCAATGCAAGGGTTTAACGGACCTTTAGGAATCGTATCGAATGAATACTTTTTTAAAGTGTGTTCGAAATAATCATCTGTTTTCTTAGAGCTATTGACACGGACGATATAAGCGGGGTAGCCAAACAGTTCAATTAAAAAAAAAACTGCCACGCGCACGATTTTTCTCTCTTATAGCTTAATTTTTTTCCTACTCTCCTCGAAAAATCCCTTTTTTAAAACAAGTATGCTTATAAGGTGGTTGAGCCAAATAAAAACCAACGGCTTTACAAGGCCCGATTTTCAGAAAACATATTTCTAGCACTCCCAGCATAATGATTTTTGGCATGTTCTAAAGCGTTTATATTTATTCACAAAGCAAACAAAATTGCATCGATTGTGTAGCTGAGTGAATAGTAATCTTCCAACAAAGTCTACTGAAGTGAAAACAACGTGTTTGATCTAATTTTGCGTGAGAAGAAGAGCAATGTTTTTCTAAAAGTTGTTGATAATTTTGTAAAGTCTTGATGCCCATACCAAAAGTCGGACTTTATTCAAATTAAAAAGGATGGAAAAACCCCTGGCATTGCTGTATTCCGAATAAAACGTAAAGTGGTTTTAATAAGGCATACAATAGTCACCTTGCAACTGGATAAAAAAAAAAATTTTTTTTGAGGCCCAAATGGACCTTAATATCGAAGCAGTTAAAAACAATGAGAAAGAAGGTCTTCACTGCAATGGGCAGCAAGTTAACAAAATTATTATCGATAATGCATTGTACCTGCACTTGAATATACAACTTTGAGTTTTAAAAATATTTTTTTACATAAGAAGAGCTGGGAAGAGTATTTATTTAAATTTTTGATCTCAAACAATATTTACAATGAAATCAGATAAAAAACTTTATCTTTTTTTTAATTGTTCGCACGTTTTTGAGAGCAATCCGAATTGGGCCTTATTAAGACATGGGGTTTCTAATATGGCAAAAAGGGCAATTTATAAAATGTCTCAACTGAGTACATTTAAACACTTTTTTGTACTTTTTTTTACATTTTCGGATAAAAAAGGTTAAATAAAAGTGATTAAGATCCAAACTCTCTCTCAGTTTAACCAATTTCCGACTTTCCAACGCCTTTAAACAGGCCTTTGTGAATACCCCTATAGTTTTAAAAATTACATTTTCCCCTTTTGCCTTATCCCCAAAAATGGGGAAATTTCCATAGCATGACAACTAATTAGGAACGAAACTTTTTTTTTGAAAAAATTATCGTTTTTTATAATTAATTCATGAATATATGATAGAAAAGTAAACTCTGAAGTATTCGCTATAAGAATAAATCAGAAAAAATTCTGTTTTCATAGAGGAATATTATTTTTTCACATTAAAAAAAAAAACTCAGTTTTGATTAGGACAACTAATTAGAAACGCGGAAATATTTCAAGCAATTTAAAGGAAAATAAAAGTAAAATTTATTGTTTTTTGTTAGTACTTGGTCGGAAATCCTCTCTGCTTCAACACAGCTCCGCAACGGTTTTTGCATGGACTTGATTAGGTCTTGGCATCGCTTAGCTGGTGCGTACCACGTTTCCTTCACTTTTTCTTAAAGATTATCCAAAATTGTAAAATTTGGAGTCCTGAAGGCTCTTTTTACTTCACCCCATAGGTGTGCAGTGGAATTCAAATCAGGTTTTTGCGACGGCCACTCAATGACTTTCATGGAATTTTGAGAAAATAAGTTTTTCGTGTACTTAGAGGTGTGCTTTGGGTCATTGTCTTGCTGAAAAGACCAAATAACCGGCATGTTTTCTTCGGCCCACGGCAACAATACGTTTTCCAGAATATCATTGTTTTTTCTACCCACAATTTGATGAATTAGGCCAAGCCGTTCCACGAAAAACAGCCCCAAACGAAAATAGATCCACCGCCATGTTTCACTACGGGCGTGGTGTATCGGGATCCAGTTCTTTACATTTGGGGTGTCGAACGTACTTTACCCCGCCAGGGCCAAATCTTGGTTTCATCACTCCAAAAGATATATTTTCATTTTTAGCTGTCCAATTAGCATGGGTTTTAGCAAATTGCATACCTTTTTTTTTTTTGTAAGACAACCTTACTAGAGGTTTCTTTCGTGCGGTCTGCCGTGAAGCCCAGCATCTACCAAACGACGAGCAACCGTTCTTTTTGATATTCCTTTGTAAAACATTTCTATAATATCGCGTTGTATATCGGCAGAGGTCTTTCTAGGGTCAGCTTTGGAGAGACGAACAATTACTATATCAAATCGTTTCGAGGTTTTGTGTGGTCTAGCTTTCTGTGGAACATTTTCTGGGGTCTCATATTTTCGAATATGAGAAATAGCACCAATTACCATCTTTTTGGAAAATTTAGCTGAGTTGCGATTTGTTGGTATGAGAGGCCAAACTCACGAAGCTCAATAATTGTCTTTCTTGTCGCCGACGTACAATTTTTGCCTTTTCCCATCCATTAAGCTATTTAGCTAAATAATTTTTCATTCAATACGCCTTCGCTTGATTCCAAATAATAAAATCTTACCAAAAATATACACAAAAACTAAAAGAAACTGACTTTTTGGCACTGCTAAAACTTCGTTTCTAATTAAGTGTCAAAAGAAAAATCACGTGTTTCAATTGAGAATCCCACCCATGCAAATTTAGCAGCCTATCGAAACGGCTATCCATTTCATTTCAAATGAGAGGAAGATGGGAATATAAGGACAGCGGAAATGCAGTGTTCAATAACGAAACAATTGAAAAGTGGAGATTTTTAAGATGAGAAGCATCGTTTCTAATTATTGTCAACGGCTGTATCTAGCAGCACTTTAATTGATAAAACCGTTTTTCCGATACGAATTGACAAAGAAATAAAAAATATAGTGGGTGAAAAAACAAATGACGAACAAATCCTGGAAACCATTCTTTTAAGATTCAATAAACTAAAAAATCGCAAAGTGCAATTATATTAAATATGATTGATTATCATTATTTTTCGATTGTCATTTATTTTTCTCCTTTTTTAATTTTTTTCATGGGCAAAAACAAAAATGCGGGGGGGGCAAAGCCCCCTCTTGCCCCTATGGTTGCTACGGGCCTGCTTTTTTCGCAAGTGGACACGCGTGTTTTGTGAAAAGCTTAAATTATTCGAAGAAAAATGTCAAACGTCGAAAATTTTCCCAAGGTCAGCAAATGAAAAACATGTATATTTTTTTCGATATATAACTAAGCCCAATTATGGTTAACAATCAAGAGCTTTAGATTAAGCTGGCAAAAGTACGAAAAGTATAATTTTAGGCGACTCAGACAGTGTTGCATTTGGCCGCAAAGTTTGTGTAAAAATACCAACGCCAAATGCAACAAAGTTAGTGTCAAAGTAAAGCATGTCGATGAAATAAATGCTCTTTATTTTTTCTCTAAGTATTCGAAATTGTTCAAGAATACGTTAAAAAAATTAAATTTGTGGGTTATTTTTAATTTTAAATTGCATTAAAAAGCTGTAACGTACCAACGCTTTCATGATTGTTAGCCTGACAAGGACCGGTCGCAGTTTCAAATGTGCTAAGATCTATGTAACTTGAAAATTAGTATGTAAATGTTATATTCGGGCATGTGATTGGATCCCTTTCCCCAATTTTTGGGAATCCAATCACACACCTGATTTTTTATATTTGTTGGATAGAAGTCTTTGATACGCACAAACCATATAGAACTATAGTGCAACTTCGGCCAAAAGCTATTACGTGGTACACCACACTTTCCATAACGTGGTTCACCACAACACTCGGCTTATGGCGTAGTTCACCACAGTTGAACTTTTTCACCAAATCATGCCATAACGCGCCAAAATTTGGCCGAAGTTGCAGCTATAGTTCTATATGGCACAAACCATCCAAAAACGTTTTTGGATATATCAAGTAGTTTTAAAAATACAGCTTTTCAAAGTGGTCTTATAACATTCCAAAACTGTGGCCGTGACAAGTGCAACTATCGTTTTTCTTATAATTAATTACAAAAATGAAATGTTCTTCAGGAAACAGCAAAAGGTACTGAAAGTTATAAAAAATTTGTCGAAAGGTTAAAGCGAGAAAACAAATATGAGCAATATATGGCAAAAAAGGCTCTTGCTGCTAAGGCACTAGGAAAAAAGTAGAAATTTCGAGGGTTTTTGTGTCTGATAATTTGGAACATACCAAGAAAAACAATTCTTCCATATTTGTACAAAATTTTTATAACACTGCCTAAAACCTTAAAAATTTTAAAGATCTGGAGCGATGGCCCGAGTTCACAGTTCAAAAATAAGTTCGTAGCAGCCATGATTTTGGCCATGTAAACGAATTTTGGGATACAAATCTCTTGGAATTACTTTGCAAGTTCTCATGGCAAAGGTTGCGTTGATGGAATCGGCGCTACAGTCAAAATTATTGTAAGGAAGCATGTAAAAGCACGACAATGTTTTGTTAATGATGCAAGTGACTTTGTTGAAGCGTTCCATATAACCCACTCAAAAATCAACATTTCAAACAATGAAATTATTCAATTAAACTTTATGTTAAAAGCGGAAGACTTTTTCAATGATGCGAAAAGCATTCGCAGAATTATTGCTTACTTAACCCTTTCGACCCCAATGTTGCATATAAGCAACATTCGAACGTCCTCCTTCTTTTTGCAGTTACGCCTATGTGATGCAGAAACATTTTTTGATTTTAATAAAGTGCGGTCGACTAATTGTCTAAGAAAAGAATACCTTACAATTTTTCAAAGAAAATCCTTTTATTTCGAATTTGTTTGCCGTAGAGTGTGGACATGTAGAAAATAGTTAAAATTTTTAATTTTTTCAAAGGTAATGACTTTATAGTAATTGGTTATTTTGGTTAAAAATAATTTTGATTACTACACAGAGAAAAAAATCAACCAGAAAACTGGTTAAATCAAAAGGAAAAACATACAAAACGGCTTCAACAAGGAATATTTTTAATTTTAACAATTTTTCTTGTTGAAAAAATAAAAAATTTTACTTTTGAATCAACCATATTTCAGGTTGAATTGAAATGATAATTTTCAAAAATGGATTTAAATATAAATTGTTGAACCAACCACGGCCATAGTTGAAATGACAAGATATTTTTTAAAAAAATTCAAAAAAAAAATACCTATACTTACAAGAAGAAATGTCAAAAAAAATTTAATTAACGTTCAAAGCAAATGGCCATAGAGCACTCTGCTGAACATGACCCAAAAAATAGCCATCGGATGGACTTCATCCGATTTCGTCACTCCGTTTTGGTGACTGCTTTCGCAATGCTTAAAAAGTTCTAAGATGAATACATATCTTATATGTCTTATTTTATAAAACAAATGAGAATTATACCGAACGAAAAGAAATGTAATTAAACATATTTCCTTTCAATTCAACCAAAAATGTTATTAACTCAACCATTTTTCTTTTGAAATTTTTGTTCTGCTCGAAAATCAAAAGGACTGTGAATAACAATGCGCCCTTTTAAAAAAATCATGGTTACGTTCGCTCAGTGTATTAATTTTTGCGGACTTGAAGCGCAAATATAACAAAAAATGAGAAAAAAGAAAATTTTTGTAATTTTGTTGGTTGTTCAAAAAGTTATAGTCCTTTTTCTGTTTGGAGATAATTTATTTCAGCACCAATATGATGGATCAAAACAACTCAAAGCTTCGCCTGGTTCATCAACTCACCACCACCTTTCGTTTTGAGTCGAAAATAATGGTATTAGACAGCAGGTTAAAATTCGGGGCTGAAAGGGTTAACGTCCTTTGAAGAGGAAATCAAAACCAGCAGTACCTGATTCAGCAAATTGAAAACACAACACATTAAGGGCCAATATTACCAAGCATATTTAAAAAAATTTTTAAATAAAAATCCGCTTTTGATTTTTACCATTCCAATTTAAAAAAAATTTTAAAAATATTTTAAATCACCTCGGCACTGCGTTTAAATACCCTGCAGTAATGAAATGTTTTCGGTGTAAAATGGACCGGACCTGGGTGAGTCCATATAGGACCGACCTGAAAATGATATGCACTGCGACCGACCCGGGGTGAGTCTCAATTGGACTCACCCTTTTCTAGTCCAAAAATGAGCGTAGGTGGGGTGAGTTCGTATAAACTTGTACTTATTGTTGTCTGTTTTAAGTCCTCAATCTGATCGTTGTGCTACCAAAGGCAAGTTAGCTTGATGGTTAAGACTCTCGCTTCGCAACCGAGAGGGTGGGAGTTCAAGCCCTTGCTCGTTTTAAAAAGAAATTTTTTTTTTCAACTACCTAAGATTTTTTTATGTTCATATTTAATTTTTTTTTTTGAACTTGAAAAAAGTCGTTTTTTACATGTTATTTGTTTTTTAATATTTATTTTTCAAGAATTTTTTTTCTGTGAAAATGAAAAATTCTTTACGCACGTTTCCCAAAAACTTGAGCAACCAAACACTCAAGTCAGCGTTTTTGATCAAAGCATTAAACTTGCTTGTTAGCGTAATGGTTAAGACACCAATTTAGCAACCCAGAGTTCTGCGGTTCGAGGCTCGGCCGACGCGGGCAAATCAAAAAAGGAAATTATATAATATTGTGTAACAAAAAAGGATTAAAAAACAAAAAAGGCAAAATAAACAAAATAAGAAAAATTTATTTTTTCATTTTTCATATTAAAAAAAATATAAAAAAAAAAAAAACTCACCCTCATTTAAGGCCATATGGACCCACCCACAACCGACCCTAAAAGCTTTGAAAATGGACCGGTTGTTTTTCAATGACAACGCTGTGGAAAAACGGGTGAGTTGAACGTATGAAAACGCGACCGGTCCTCACCTCTTTTCGACCCGGGGTCGGTCCCAATTACTGCAGGGTATGATATCAAATTTGAGTTCGATTTTCAAAAAGCAGCTGTTTGGAAAAATTCAAAGAAATAATAAAAAAAAAAAATTCAGTTTTGGAAATAACACAATACGGTAGACAGGACTAAAAGCTTTGGAGTTACAGGACAGCAATTTGGAGTACGAAACAATCGTTAGAATGGCTCTTTATAGAATCCGTTTTTAAAAATAACGATATAATCAGCTGTCAAATCTACTCACAGCCCTGGCAGTAGACGGTGCTGCCGTACATTTCGATGCTTAAAAAATTGCGATATTACTAATCGTTACAATGCTTTTTTCATTTAGGCATAACAAACAAACCGAAACCAAAAAACTGTTTGCCTAACATTTACAAATAAATCTTTACAAAAACTATTTCAAGTATCAAAAGCATAGTCAGCCATTTTACAGCAGATTTTATCCGTTCAAAGTTTTATTCCAGGGGCGAATCTAGGATTGTCGAAGGGAGTTATCCTAGAAGGTAAGTAACAAGTGAGTTGGCGCGTAAAAATTTTCCTTCAAAATTTCCCAAAGGAGGGTACAAACCGGATATAGCCACCGTCAATCCAACCCTGTTTTTTTACTTGATGAGCAGGAGGTACCCTCATTTGATAAAACACCTGGGTGTTTCAAACAGATGCAAAAAGATAGCATTCTCGGCACACAAAGTCTGCCGGGCATAAAAAGCTTCTATACTATTCAGAAGGTTTATTTTATAGACTTAGGTCAAATCTTTTGTAAATTTTTTTTTTTACTTTGATATCTCTATGATAGTTCGATTTCAAAAATTTTTATTTAACATACCAACGTAACGTACCAACAGGCGTATAATATTTTTTAAAATTTATCAACACATATTTCTTGGGTTTTTTAATGCAAATCATAGAAAGTAACCTTTTTTACATAATTCATAAAAATTTTGTAAAACTACATTCAGTAGGAGAGCAGAATTTTCAGAATATCTGCCGCTCTCTCAAAACAGCTTGAAAAATTTGTAACGTACCAACGCCTTTTAATCAGCATTACCAGGATGCCCCATGGACTTTTTTCAAAATTAAATATTGTTTTTTCTAGAACTCATGCCTATCTTTATTTATTGGAAAAGCTCGACATCGTGTTTAAAAAACTTAAGAAGTTATGTGCCCAAAGTTAAAAAAAGTGTAACGTACCAACAAATGGAATTGCCCATATATTTTTCGATTAATAAGAAGAATTGTTTTTGCGAAGAACCTTGCTGCTAATTCTATTTACTAACGTTTATAAATACCATAATGAACTTCGTTCTTCTCTGGTGTCCTATGACACAAGAGCGAACTGTTGCATACAAAAGTCCGGCCAACAATTTGAAAATTTTTTGTAACGATAAAAAAGGTCTTGTTTTAATTTTGTGCGAACGTAATAAAAGAAACCTTGGTGATAGCTGTCAAATAGAATTTAAATAATAATTTTAATTGAGTGGAATCGAAGTTGTTTTGAATGATAAATAATGGATAGCCCAGATGCAAAGTCTATAAGTATTTAAAAAAATTTTACGTATATTAATAAACCAAAGTTTGTTTCATAGTTGAAAAAGAAAAGTAAGAAAAAACGGGTTAGTTGGCATAAGAATGACGATGAGAAATTTGTGGATTGCTTGGAAGTGCATCAATTGGACCTCCGGAAATCTCAGAGAAACTCTCACGTTTATGCGCGAATGGCAGACGAAATAGGTGGAGAGTTTTGTGCAGAAGACATTAAAAACAAAGTTAAATATTTTACTCAACGATATCGGTATGTGCATTTTTGATAAGGAAGCTCAAAAGTTAATTGATAGGAATGAATTTCAGAGCTGAAAAAATAATAATGGGACCATCCGGCGGGAGTCCATCTCTGTGGCCATATTTTACAAGAGTTCATAAAATTATAGGCAAAGAAGTGATCGAGAGTTTAGTATTTGTGAGTTAAGTGCTGGTTTCCATGAAAAGGTCGCGTAATATGTATGTTGATTCTCATAAATTATTTTAGGAGGAACATCAAAATGTGTCAGAGCTCTGTGATATAGCAGTTGATACGCAAGCTTCATCATCGATCGACACAATGACCTCAGAACCTTCGAAGTCAGCGAGCGGAGAAAAAAAAAAACATTGCGAAATAGCTACCTCAAAACTATTTATGAGGAAACTTTACAGTCTATAAGATCTGCAATAAAAAGCCGTTACGTGTGGATCTCCCTTGATGAAACTACGGATTCAACAGGGCGATATATCGCTTATGCCATTGTTGGTATTTTGAGCTCTGATGAGGAAACGGCTAGGCAAAAATTTCTATTGCATTCTGCGGAGTTGAAAAAACTAACCATTCTACCATCTGCCGTTTTTTTAACCATGCTCTCAATGTTCTTCGACCTGATTTCGACAAAGACTATGTGCTACTTCTTGTGACAGATGCTGCACTCCATATGGTGAAAGTTGCCCGTATAATAAAATATGTTTATCCCAAAATTTCACACATTACATGTTTTGCCCACGCATTTCACAGAGTATGTGAAGAGATAAGGAGCTTTTACGATGATGTGAACATTTTAATTTCAAACACGAAAAAGGTCTTTTTAAAAGCTCTCCACACTTTGGAGCCCGACCTAGGATTGCCTCCAGCACCAATCATTACACGATGGGGAACCTGGATCGATGCTGCTTCGTACTACGCTGATAATTTCGATGCAATCGTTCGTGTTTTTCAATAGTTTAAAGAAGAAGACTCCACCGCGGGCGATGTCGTGAAAGAGATTTTAAATAAGAAAAGTCTCATCGCGGACTTGGCTTTTATAAAGGCGAACTACAGTTTTTTGCCAGGTTTTATAAAGAAATTGGAGACATCTGGGTTCTTTCAAAGATGCGAAGAAGATGCGGTTCAGCATACACCAACAATTGCATGTATATTCATGCGGCATCTTTTCGCATCTTGCAATTTTAACAAGTCCGCTTTTTTGAGAGTTTTAATTGTTGATCTGCAAATATACTGTGTTTTATGAGTCTTAAAAATAAATGTGTGTTCGTTTCTCCCTTAATGCCTTGAACCAAAAAAATATCACTTTTCCAGGACTTATGTATATGGATACTCAAAATGTGGATCATCCATACCTGTTAACTTTGAATAAGTATAGACCAAATGATGAATATCTAACTAAGACAGAATGCATACAATTAAGATTCAATCAAAATAAAAAAAAAATTCACGACTGTCGCCAAATTAAGTTACTCGAGAAAAGAGTGAATCTCATATCTTAACTTCATCATCGCATCTAATCATCGATATTGATATAATGGCCAAGCTGTAATACCTCATAACGAGGCGTGAAATTTTAAAATTCCAAAACAAGATTTTTCCACACGATCGTGCACAAAGTCGGAATTTGAAGTAGTTGCCACATTCTCCAGGGGTACATAAAAATAATTCAAGACCTTGACTTCTGCGGCCATTGTTGTGCTTGTTTTATTCGATATAATAAAAGAAACTCGGCAATAAAGCCAAGCATCGACATCAAAGAGCTATAGAAACATAATTCATCGTCCGAAAATGCAATTAATTTTCCAAATTCCTATCATGCTCGGATTCAACGTAAATAAAAGCAAACAAAATTAAATAAATAT
>JAIPUU010000105.1:0-10492 GCA_020466095.1 Chlorops oryzae
CAAACCATAATAGGGGCCCAGAGGTGGGCACTAGGGTGATGACTTGAGTGTTTTTTTCTCCAAAAAAAATTTCCTGTATTATAGTGCGATGAACTTTTATTAAAGATGCCATAACCACGGTTGCCACTTAAAAATATATTTCGGGACAAAAATTCATGAGAAAAAGGACCAAAATAACAAAAAAAGGACCAACGGTTTCTTTCTTTCATTGAATACAAATATTGCTTCCGATAGAGGAAGTTTAGAGAGTTATGGACCAAAAACCAAAAAAAAAAAAAAATCCGAAAAATTCATGGCGTCCGATTTGGATGAAAATTTATATATAGAATAAGTGAAAAATTCTAAGAATTTTAGCACTAAAATAAAAATAAATAAAAAAATGGTCCTTTTTGGACCCGTTTGGAACTAGACCAAAACTAGACTAGTTGTAATCCGTTTCTTGAAAAAATTTTGACGCCAAAATTCTTCGAATTTTTCACTTATTCTATATATTCTATCAGATAGAGATGTGAAAAAATAACAATCGATTGACAAAAAGTTTATTGCCATCTTGTACTTAGGCTGGTGACAATCGATATAATTATTTACAATCAACAGTGATGTCAACGAAATAATTGTTCCGCATTATGTATACCAACAAAGCTTATTCTCTAGCATGATCAGTGCCACCACTACAATTACTAATTGCATTTGTGCGCGTGCACATTACACAGCGAGAAACAGTTGTGGATGTTTTCATACAAAATTGCATACATTTTTCTTAGAGCCGAAAAATTTTATTCTTTAGAACTGGGCATGTCCCTGGATCGATATGTCGCAAAAACTCGTCGCCTCGTCCAAGAGGTAGGGATGGGTCAATTCGGAGCCTTTTCAGATCATCTTGAGCTCTTTTATCTTGAAAATTTACAGTGCAGAGCAGAGAACTATTGTGCAAATCAATGATGTGCTGAATTGGTATATATTATATAATAAAAATAACTGAATGTTAAGAACACGATGAAAAAATTCCTGAACTATAAAAAATTCATTTTCTTCAAAGTGTATCAAGGCTGAAAAAATTTACGTTCTCATCTAGCTTCATCCGACGCAGCTCCGTCTCGCTTGACGTTTTCCACTCAACTGAACGATTTTTTGGCTCTCAGGTTTGCTTCTCATTTGAGAGCAATTTTGTGCACATACGAGTGCTTACGCTCTTTTTGCTTCTAGCTTGCTTCCTTGGCCGGCACTGAGCATGATGAACCACTGCAAACCATGTAGGACATGCTATATACTGCAAAATTTTTAGTTATACATATATGAAAAAGGACCAAATGTAAAATAAAGGGACCAGCGGACCAAATGGTAAAAAAGGGACCGTTTTTGGTCCAAATGGACCAAAGTGGCAACCGTGGCCATAACACTAATTTTAAGGTTATTTGATTTAAAAAAATCGTCACGCACCAAGTCATTTGAAAAATTTAATTTTTTATTTTTTTCAAATTTTTGAAGTTACTGTAAGCAGAGTTGCTCCCAGACGGGTCAAATGTAAGGCCAACTCCCATAATTTTTTTATTCCCAACAATTTCTCCAAACACAACCTTCACCCTATCTCCACTCCTTAAAGGGGCTCCCATAGAAAAGTAATTTTTTTATGCATTTTCCCCCTACTGTCCTAACTAATCCTACAGTGCCCCTAGAGGAGTCAAATGTATGACCGACCCCCATCAACTTTGTCCCCCTAAAATTTTTTCCCAACATACTGACCCCCTATCTCCCCTCCTTAGGGAGCACCCATACTAAATTACCTTAATTTTATCACAATTTCATACAAAATGGCTGTCACTACAGTCAAACCCCTCCTAGGGGGATGATATATATGACCGACCCCAATTATTTTTTTACCCCAAACATTTTCTTCAAACATACCTACCCTCTATCTCCCCTCCTTAGGGGGGTCCCCATACAAAATTAGGCTTAAATTAAAGAAAAATGCCTCACGAACTTCAGTCTATAATATACATAGATGCCGTAGGAACAAGAACGAGCATGTTCAGCATGCATGTTAAAGTTCACACTCCTGCTCACAACCTTATGACTGACGGAAAGATGACGCTCTGATGGCAATTGAATGTTGTGCTGCAGCTGTTGCTGGAATTTGGTGAGCTGTTCCAATTTGTTGTCGAGCTGATTAGGATCCAGATTAAATATTCTTTTTAGTTCTACAGGTTCACCGATAGACGTTAAATTCCCAAATGATGGGAAAGCCGTATGCACTGTGGTTGAAGTTACTTCGTGGCCTTGGATGGTCAAAAAAACCATTCTTTAAGATGCAATTCGGCTGTATAGATAGCATGCCTGACGACATTATCGTGATTTCTTGAACCTCATCGCCACATACAGCTGTAAGTTCTCTTGAGATGTTAGTGGCAAATATCCATTGATTTGATTGATGTGTGGTATGAGTGAAATAGTATTATAAAGTCGCTCCACCTTGCAGTTAGGAGACGTTTTGTTATTAAAAAGCGCAATCTCGCATGAGTAACTACCAGCATTTTTTCCGATCATTGCTTGGATTTGGACACAGATATGTGTCATCGATTGTCGTTATGCAATTGTGTCGATCAGCTGTGGTGAGGATTATGTATTGATCTCGATGATTGCTGACGGCCAAAAATTCTGCTCTCGGATTAAGCAGGAGCATGGTGTTATTCATATATACTGGTATTGGAATGAGAGCAAACATTTCGAAGATTTGATGATTGATGAGTGGTACTTCAATTTTGAAAATAATGTGAGCCTTTGTTACGGCTCCCTTGATGCGCATAATTTTATAAAGATGTAAGAGATCATGATCGTCAAAGGGAAGTTTGTGGCCGTACGGAAGGTGTCCCTTGATGTTGCTGATTTCTCTTCTTAATTGTTGAAGTGTAAGAATTGTTGGGCTAATGTTTCCGTGGTTGGAATGAGTAAGTGCATTTATGAGTTCTGTCTGAATTCTGTGACCGTCTGAAGCCAGCATGCTTAATTGAACTGTTAGTTCTATTATCTGCTGTGAACGCCGCAACTGGGCTCTGCTGTGGTCTATCTCGTTCAACTCTTGTGTAAGGGCTTCTTCGAAGTGAGCGATGTGTTGCTTTGTGCTAGATGCGTCGTCTTTGAGAATGTTGATAGTTGCATCTACGACCGATGTTTGATTTTTTATCAAGTCTCTCAAGAACACTTCATTTTGCTTAACGTCGCTGATTGTTTTTGACATGTCTTCAGCATAGTTTGAGTCTAACACTCCGAACAGGGCGTGAGCCATGTTCCCAACAATATCCAAAGCTGCTCTTCGAGGTCGCACTGGGGTTATAAGATCTTCTTCTTGAAGGAGCTCGTTGTTAGATTGTTTGAGGTGCTGTATGAGTGAATGACATGAACTATCCACGGTGCTATCACAAATTTTTGTAAGTGTTGCAATTCCTTCTTCCAGTATTTTGTTTCTTGCCCAAATCGGATTGAGATCATAGTAAACAATGATATTCCAACTTCCGGTGATTAATTTGGTAGTGCCAATGCCGTCGAAGAATATTCCAGGATTTTTATCAAATCGTGTTATATTTACAGGAGATGCAAAGGCTAATGGTAGTAGAGAAGGGATACGATGATTGTAGTGACTATGGAATTGTGAGAGATTGGGCGACGTTTAGGTGAGTCGGATTCTTCCAGTGGCCTTTTGCGTGGAGCTACATGTATCTCAGGTTGGTTGTTTTCGTTAAACAGTGGAGCAAGTCTCTGAAGAGGTCGTTTACAAGTTCCGTTGGCCGTCTTGATGTCAACCACTCGGACCAAATTATCATTACCCTTGTAGAGTTGGATCACTCGTCCTAATGGCCATTTCATTGTTTGGGGCGTTGTCGTCTTTTATGATAACCATGTCGCCCTCCTTAATGTTTTGGCTCTGGACTCTCCATTTGTGACGGAACTGGAGTTCATTTAAATATTCCTGAGACCAACGCCTCCAAAATTCTTCCCTGATATTTGTCACCAGTCGCCATCTGGCTGCTAAAGTAGTTTTTATCGGTGCTACATGTGGGTTTACTTGAGTGGTTAATGCTTCGCCAATTAAGAAGTGACCAGGTGTAAGAGCAGTCATATCGTTGGGGTTTGAGGACATCGGTGTTAGTGGTCTGGAGTTAAGTATGGCTTCGATCTCAATTATCACCGTGTCAAACTCTTCATAGGTGAGTGATACATTCGCCATGCCCCTTAGGAGAAGATGCTTTGCGGATTTAACTGCGGCCTCCCACAAGCCTCCAAAATGTGGTCTTGCTCTGGTGCATCGAATACAACTATGGACTGTGTTGCGTGCTGTAATTTTACCCTTGAGTGGCCAAAACTGTTGTCTTAGGATATTGAGTAATGCTTGTGGTCCACAGTGAGAGTGTTTTTCATGTTTCATTTTAAACAGCAATTTCACAATTGGATCATTGTAAGGCAGCACCATTGGATATTTGGCATCATAGGCGAGTGCTGCAGCTTCAAGACGTCCACCAACACGTAACAGATTATATTCGTCTATAAATGGTGCATATCCGTTTAATTGGCTGGAAGAATTGACGGTTTTTACACGCTTTAAGATTGTTGATATCATTTTTGAATTCGGACCCTTGTACCGCCCTTACAATGACCTGAAGCGCTTTATAAAGTTCCAGGGGGGTTGGGGTGATGTGGCATGGAGTGGTGTGCTGGGTCTGAGTTTTTCTAACGGCAGTGATAAACCTTAATACGTGTGCAACCGTTCGTTGAAGAAAATCGAATGAGTTTCTGTGTTTGCCTTTGTTTCATTTCAATATTCGATATAGGGTGCCCATCCTTTTTTGATGTCTGTGGCCATTTCGATTCGTTTCCGTGAAGAAATAATGGTCCATAAAACCATATATTGCAGGAGGAGAGTTTTTCTGGAGCCAGTCCCCGTGATAGCATATCGGCCGGATTTTCCTTAGAAGGGACGTGTCGCCACTGCTTTGCACAGGATAGTCGTTGTATTTTGCTGACGCGGTTTGCAACGAAGGTGTAGTACGCTGATGATTGTGAATTGATCCATGACAACACTATTTCTGAATCGGACCAGAGAAAGGTTGCTATATCTGGCCTTTTTAGATCGCGCTTTACCCTTTGCGTTAATTCAACCCCTAAGACAGCTGCACACAATTCCAGGCGTGGCAAGGTTTGTTTCTTTATTGGTGCCACTCGTGACTTGGCGCAAAGCAGATTGACTATGATCGTGCCATCTTTAGTGCATGCCCGAATGTAAATTGCAGCGCCGTATGCCTGTTCGGATGAGTCCACAAACGTGTGCAATTGCATATGGTCCGGAAAAACTAGGTTGTGGTTGAAAATATGCCGAGGAGTTTTCACGTCGTTCAATGTGATTATGCCTTTTTGAAATTGCCTCCACTCATGCTGCAGGTTTTCTGGTAGCTCGTCATCCCAAGCTAGTTTAGTTGCCACAATTGCTGTGTGAAAATTTTTGCCCTGACGAGTACCGGTCCTAACATTCCGAGAGGGTCAAATAATTTTCCAAGGTCAGAGCACACAGACCTTTTTGTTTGTGGCCTCGATGTTGATTGTATGTATGCTCTGCCACAGAGCTGGTCAGTTTTTGGGAGCCAGATTACTCCCAGGGCCTTTTGCGCCGGATTTGCTTCCGAATTGAAATCGAGACTTATCTCTTGATCCTTTGCAGCTACTCCAGCTAATAGTTGTGGATGATTCGCACACCATTTTCTTAGGTTGAATCCGGCTTCTCGAAGTATTGCAGTCAGTTGAGTTTTTGCTTCCAATGCTGTGTTAAGTTTATCAGCTCCACTGAGACAGTCGTCGACATAGAAATCGTCATGTAGTATGGTGGCTCCTAGTGGATATCGCTCCATGTTCTTGTTGGCTAAGTGTTGAAGACATTTGGTTGCCAAGTATGGGGCCGAAGTTGTGCCATATGTCACTGTAGTCAGCCGGTAATATTTCATTTCTTCCGATGGGTCTTTTCTCCATATAATTAATTGAAGATTTTGGTCACCATCTTGTACCAGGATCTGCCGATACATCTTCTCGATGTCTGATGTGAATACAAAACGGTGCATGCGGAACCGTAATAATATTGAAAAGAGTTCGCTTTGAACCGTAGGACCCGCTTGTAACACATCATTAAGTGCTAGTCCAGTTGATGTTTTTGTCGAAGCATCGAAAACAACACGTAATTTCGTTGTGGTGCTTTCGGGCTTCAGTATGCAATGATGCGGTATAAAGTACCTTGGTGCGGGGACGTTTTTAATGTCGACTTCCTTCATGTGTCCAAGTCTTTCGTACTCGGTCATGAAATCAGTATACATTTCTCGTATGTTTTTGTCCTTACTAAACGTTTTTCTAGTGCAAAAAAACGCTGAAGGGCAATTTGATGTGATTCGCCCAAAGCCGATGCATTCTCTAACCGTGGTAGTTGCACAATGTACTTGCCGTCATGGTTCCGGGCTATAGTTTGGTCAAAGTGGTTCTCGCATTCCTTTTCTGCGACTGTCATTTGTCGTTGTGGCTCATCCGCATCATCGATTCTCCAGAATCGCTCCAAAATTTGAGAGATTGCAGTGTCGTTATCCACAAAAACTCCACACGTGGCTGAGTTGTTAGGCTCTCCATCTATTTTTTCCAGTAACAACCCATCCTAATGCAGTATTTTGTAGTATCGGCAAACTGTTGTTAAATTTGATTTGTTCTGGTCGCATTAGCTGATGATAGAATTCGGCTCCAATTAATATATCGATTTCTGTCGGTGAGATTAAAGTTTGGATCTGCAAACTTAATGTTCTGAGGGAGTGGCCATTTTGATGTATCGATTGTTTGCGTGGGTTGCGGTGACACTATGTTAGGAAGAACCACTGCTTCAATTCTGGTGGAGAACTTGCCATGTGTCGAATTTAGCTGTACATTTACTCGCTGGTTCGCCTTTCGAGTGGCTCGGCCAATGCCTTCAATGCATAGCGATGATTCAACCGGTGATAACGCTAGTTTCTTCATAAGTCGCTCTGTTACGATATTTATTTGAGAGCCGGCGTCTAGCAGAGCTCGGAACTCGCAGCTTCGTCCATTGATTCCGGTAATTATGACTCTAGCAGTGGCTAGCAGGACGTATTTATGGCTGGGTTTAGGTTGATTTGAAGCCGCTACTGTTGCCATTTCGGTTGTTTCATCCGTGCATGTTTTCTTTTCTGACGATGTCGCTGTAGATGCTGTGTTGGATTGTTTTTCGGAAAGTTTTGTTGAATCGTTTCCCTTAGCTGAATTTTCTAAATGTAATAGTGTGTTATGTTTTTTGGAACATTTAGCGCAAGACCGAGACTGGCATTCTTTTGCACGATGATCATTTTTGAAACAATTAACACAGAGTTTTTGTGATTGTGTCCACTTCA
This sequence comes from Chlorops oryzae, assembly GCA_020466095.1. Taxonomy (NCBI): domain Eukaryota; kingdom Metazoa; phylum Arthropoda; class Insecta; order Diptera; family Chloropidae; genus Chlorops; species Chlorops oryzae. Next base: position 7,425 of record JAIPUU010000105.1, read on the forward strand.
GCCGCTCTGCAACACTCATTTTGAGGAATTTTCCACAGTAATAAATTGGATGTCCCTCCTTGGAGCATACTTTACAAAGTGTGACCTTGCTTGCTGCAGCTGAGGTAGAAGGCTTTGGTTTTTTGCTTTCCATTGACGACTTCGAGAGTTTGGAACCGAATTTGCAAGAAGGAGAGCAGCTCTTCCGTCGTTGGAATAGCTCGCGGATCCCTTTGAGATTGTTCGAACAAGAGATGGCCTTGTTTGTCTAATTTTTGAATTAGGATTTGGGAGAGTAATGGGTCCCATTGAGAGGTGTCGATACCCATGTTGTTGATGGCCGCCAGACCTTCTATCATAATGTCGTGGAATTCCTTGATTTCCCTTGCGTCAGCAGTCAGTTTTGGTTGCATCAAAATTTTGTTTATTAATGTTGATATCAAAATTTTTTTGTTTTCAAATCTGTCCTGCAGGATACCCCAGGCAGTTTCATAATTGTTTTCTGTTAATGATAGGTGCCTTATTAATCTCTCAGCATCTCCCGTCACGTTCGATTTCAAATACCACATTTTTTGTACCGCTGGTATTTCTTGGTCGTGGACCATTCTCACAAACAGATCTGAAAATGTCTGCCATTTTAAATAGTCCCCATCGAACTTGTCTATAGAAATTTTCGGCATTTTGACTTCTGGTTGTCTTCTATTATTCGCAGATGTTTGCATTCGATTTTTTGACAGCATCGCCAACTTTTGTTGCACCAATTCCTCGATCTGGATATATGTGTCCATATTGTATCCTTCTTGGCTTGGGTCAGAGCATTCTCCCCAAATGAAAAAGTTTGCATCTTCTACTTGTTGCCATAGCTTTTGATTGCGGCTACAGCTTGTTCTGGCGCTTCTTCATTTGTTTTACTGTTCAATAGACGCCTCAGTGAAGAAATCATTGCTCCTTGTTTACGCATGATTGGGCCCAGCCTGCTTATGTGTTCCTCACTTTGGTTCACATTTTGGAGTGGAGTTGCTTGTGGTGTTGGCTTTAGCTTAATCATTGAGGATTCAATTTCTTCTCTGAATTTAAAACGAGATCCAGCATTTTCGTATAGAAATCGTCCTTTAAAGTACTCTTCGTCGGAAGGAATGGGGTTCAGCAGTCTCATTTGGTTGTCATTGGATTCGAAACGAGTCCATGCTTCGTCCAACCGCTTTTTTCGCTCTTCCAAGTAGCCTGGAGTCTGCTTTTCTTTTCCTTAGAATCCTTTTTGTAATTCTGTATGATTCTATGAATATTGTCTGCCAACGTTTTTTGAGATTCTATTAATGTTGAGATTGCTCCATCGTGTAATGTATCTTCGGTTTTCTTCTTCTGTTGATTTATGTCCAACGTGTTATTGAAGTTTTTTGTTGAATGATAATTGATGTTTGATTTTTGCCAATATGTAGCAAAACGTATCCTTTATCGGTGTCTGACCGAATATTGATGCGCGCGTTGAAACGGTTTGATTCGCGACGAACTAAACACAATTCACTATGAAATAACGGTTTTTTATGATTCGGCGTTTTGTGATCAATTTGATCCTGATGGATCTTGGTCCACATTGTATATGATGTGGGACCGTCGGGGTCACCAATGTTAAAGTTTGGAAAGGGGAGCTAAATCAAATTACCGTGCAGCACATAAACTGCAGATATTTTAATTTAACTTGTATCAGACAGCACATAAAACTGTTGATACTCGAAGTCCAATTTCTAAACTCTTGACTGATAAATTCACTTAAGCGTTCCTATTGACTTCGAGTATCAACAGTTCATTTGCTGTCTGATACAAGTTAAACTTAAAATATCTGCAGTTTATGTGCTGCACGGTAATTTGATTTAGCTCCCCTTTCCAAACTTTAACAATGCATATTCGAAAAATGTACAAAATTACCTTTTAAACGAGCCTAATATGAAGAATATTGGATTAGTTTTTGGTATTTTTAATAATATGATTTAATTATTACCTTTTTTATACCCAGCGAAACATGCATACATACCGAGAGAGACATGCAAAGACCTAAGAAAGGAACGTGAAAAACAGTGAATAATGCGTTTCAAAAAATATTTGTTTTAAATTAATTTTATGAATAGAAACCACTAACCGATTTTAAGGTTATAGTCTCAAAAAACTCATCTAGATTGAGGTTTGCGGCATTTGACTCGAAAATTTATTTTTTTCTACTAGGGTCATTATTTGGCAAGTTAGGGGATGGAACCCAAAATTCAGATTTAAAAAAAAAAGTTAATAATTATATCATATTAAAACATACCAAAAACTATCCAATATTCTTCATATTAGGCTCGTTTAAAAGGTAATTTTGTAATTTTTTCGAATATGCATGCTGAACATGCTCGTACTTGTTCATACGGCATCTATATTATAGATTGAAGTTCGTGAGGCATTTTTCTTTAATATAAGCCTAATTTTGTATGGGGACCCCCCTAAGGAGGGGAGATAGAGGGTAGGTATGTTTGAAGAAAATGTTTGGGGAAAAAAATAATGGGGGTCGGTCATATATATCATCCCCCTAGGAGGGGTTTGACTGTAGTGACAGCCATTTTGTATGAATTTTTGATAAAATTAAGGTAATTTAGTATGGGTGCCCCCTAAGGAGGGGAGATAGGGGGTCAGTATGCTGGAAAAAAGTTTTAGGGGGACAAAGTTGATGGGGGTCGGTCATACAATTGACTCCTCTAGGGCACTGTAGGATTAGTTAGGACAGTAGGGGGAAAATGCATAAAAAAATTACTTTTCTATGGGAGCCCCTTTAAGGATGGAGATAGGGTGAAGGTTTGTTTGGAGAAATTGTTGGGAATAAAAAATTATGGGAGTTGGCCTTACATTTGACCCGTCTGGGAGCGACTCTGCTTACAGAAACTTCAAAAATTTTAAAAAAATAATAAAATTAAATTTTTCAAAAAGACTTGGGGTGTGACATTTTTTTACCAAATAACCTTAAAGTTAGATTTTATGAAGTCTTTAATAAAAGTTCATCGTACTATGACACAGGAAAAGAGTTTCAAAAAAAGTCATCACCCTAGTGGGCACACCTT
>JAIPUU010001330.1:0-10541 GCA_020466095.1 Chlorops oryzae
TATATATATATATATATATATATATATATATATATATATATATATATATATATATATATTATATATATATATTTATATAAAAGGTAAAAAGGTACTTACTCTGGTTTAGTTTTCCAAACCGTTTGGCTTTAAAATTATTTTGAAAATTTTGGTCCGTCATTTTCCGTTGTGCTGCGGATTAATATTTTTGCGAGATCAGACATTTTTGAAAGAAAAAGTATTTAATTTATATAAAATTTATAAAGGAAAAATAATGATAAGCTATTGGCTTTATTGTTGTAAGAAGTGAAGTAATGGGATATATATTAATTTGTCTCTATAAGGAATCCTAATTGCTTTGCAATATAATTTAGAAAGCGGGATTATTTCATCTTTTTCACAAGTATCTTTATTTACCATTAATATGCCTAAATCTTGGGACTCAAACTGCTCCTCGTAAAAGTTGGAAATGCCTTTAAATTTACGACCTACTATTGAACCCCCATGGTCTTCTGATATTTCTTGAATTTCTATTGCAATATAATCTTTTACGAAACAAAGGTTGTCTGGTGTTTTAGATGTGAGCCTGTTTCCTTTAAAAATAACTCTTTTCCCGAATAAAATTGTTGAGAAATCTTTGTATGTTGTTGCTGTAAAATCTTGGAGGGCTTTTTTATCATTTATTTTAAAGACTGCAAATAATAATCGAAAGCATATGTGGAACCTGAAATTGGGTTTCGTATACATTTAATTGTATCTCTGATATGAATTAAGCTGTGCACATTATAAGAAACACTATTTTATCCAAAGAAATATGGAAAATTTTGTAAAAAAAAGTTTTTACATTGATTGGGACGTCTCAACATTTGACTCCCTTTGCTTTGGGCAACACAGAAGCCTATACGCACAGTGCAGTAAGAGAAACTGATAGTATAAGTCTTCATGGATATCGTCCTTAAGAGCAACGATGCCGGTGTACAATAAAAACTGTCTATATTCTGTAGCTTTCCAATGTACTAGATCCTCCAAGGATCTTGGCTTCGTACAAAAATCTTTCGGGATTTGAAACCGCTTGCCTATTAGGGTTAGGTTAGGTTAGATGGGCCGCCCCTAGGGCGCACTTAGACCATGAAGGTCAATTGTGGTACCCTATCTTTTCTTAGAGATATAAATACATGTTTTACGGACATCTATTATTTTCAAAACCATTTAGTGCTTTCAATGAAGGTCGATATATTGAAAGGGTCAATGCGACCAATTTCAGAAAGCGAGTGAAGAAAATGACCCTCAAGAATTTTTGTCTTAGCCTCAAAAGGCCGGGAAATGTAAGCGCATGTGCTGAGGGGTTTCTTCCTGCTCTTCATCCTGACAACTTCTACAAAAATCAAAAGCCGGTGCTCTCAGTCTTCTTGCGTGTGTACCAATCAAACAGTGTCCAGTCAGTACTCCGACTAGCCCCGAAAGGCGGTATTTAGGCAGCTTTAAGAGCTCCTCAGTTCTTTTTTGACTTACAAGAGGCCAGGTCTGCCTGGCCTTATTGCAAGTCTCTATACTTTCCCACCTATCCTGGATATATTTGTTTGCCCATTGGTCAATGATAAGACGGCAAGTTGCAATAGGCATGTAAGCAGGCTCCATATGAGATGGTACCGCGTCTTGCAAGTTCGTCTGCTACACAGTTACCAGGAATATCGCTATGTCCTGGTACCCAGATTATATCAAACTGGAAGTATTCACTCATCACCCGCAGTGATGAAAGGAACTTCCGTACGGTTTTAGAGTTCACTGCCGAAGAGTTCAGTGATTTAATAGACGCCTGGCTGTCTGTGAAAATATTGACTTTGGTGAGTGTTACCACATTATTCCTAAGCCAACTAAGTACCTTTCCTATACTACCTTGTTGTCAAGCTTAGAGCCATCCGTGTAAAAGTTTAGATGGCCCTAATCCAGGTTGAAACCTCCGCTCCAGTCTTCTCTCGAGGGTATAAAGATCCGGAACGGTTTTTCTAGGTTTACCATAGGTACACAGTAACTGTTTCTTCCAGAATGATGCTGATAACAGCCGGTAGTGGAAGTTTAGAATTACTACCTCTGATACCCGTCTCCCTCAGGCACAGGGAAGAGATGATTGCAGAGCGTTTTGCCGCAATATCAGGCGGTAATAAATTAAGGATCACGTTGAGAGCCATAGTGGGGGTGGATCCCGGAGCTCCGGTAGTACCCACAAGGGCAATTCTCTGAATCCTATCAAACTTCTTAGCTATAGAGATTTAATCTACTGCTGTCCACCAAAAAGTACATCCATAAAAGAGAATCGGTCTGACAATGACAGTAAAGATCCATAGAACAGTACGTGGGGGGTAGACCCCAACGTTTTGCAACAGCCTGCTTGCAACAGTAAAGTGCGACTTCGGTTTTTTTAACACGTTCGTCTAAGTTTTGGCCCCAGTTAAGCTTCCTATCCAATAAGAGACCTAAATATCTCACCCTTTCAGAGACGACGACTGATACCCCGTCCAGGTTGGTTGTTTGAAATTCCGGAATTTTATGTTTCCTAGTGAAAAGGACGAGCTCGGTCTTACTGGGATTTACAGCAAGGCCGCAGCGTACCACCCATCTCGAGACATTTTTCACGTATGATTGCATCAGTTCGCTGAGCGTATCTAAGTGCTTGCCTCTGACTGACAGTGCCACGTCATCGGCATAGGCTATGACGCGGCACCCCCTTCGATCCAGATCGTTCAGAAGATCGTTTATGACCACAAGCCACAGAAAAGGGGATAGGACCCCGCCTTGACGGGTGCCCCTCGCTGCTCTCCGGGACTTCATTGTGTCGCCCCAAATGGCAACAATGGTCCTTTCAGTTAGTAACCTGTGTATGAGTCTGACTATATTATCTGCTGTGCCTAAATAAGATAGATCTTTCGTAATCGACGAAGGCAGCACATAATTAAAGGCCCCTTCAATGTCAAGAAAGGTTGCAAGGGCGAACTCCTTTTGGGTCAGCGCCCCCTCCACTGGGTTAACCAGGGAGTTAAGAGCGGTGTCTACTGACTTGCCTTTTAAATAGGCATGCTGCGAGTTTGACAACCTGTCTTTTGGAATTTTATTTCTGATGTGCAGCTCCAGGAGCCTCTCCAGAGTTTTTAATAAAAACGAAGAAAGGCTAATTGGCCTAAAATCTTTAGCGGACGTGTGCGATCTCTTTCCTGCTTTTGGAATGAAGATTACCCTTGTTTGTTTCCAGCTGCAAGGGATGTAACCCATTTTAATACAGGCTCGGAAAATTGCAATAAGCCAATTACTGGCTTAATCTAGAGTTTTTTGTAACTGCCCAACAAACCATATTATATCATATCTCATATCATTAGAATATCATATTGTCGGGAATTAATAGCATATATGACTATAATATATGAATCATATCCAATAACATAATCGTTCTGAATTCCACCCTCTTATATGATGTTCATTTATGATAGTTGAATGATAGAACATATGATATCCATATATGCAGGTATATATGATAGTTGAATGATATAACATATGATATCCATATATGCAGGTATATATGATAGTTGAATGATATAACATATGATATCCATATATGCAGGTATATATGATAGTTGAATGATATAACATATGATATCCATATATGCAGGTATATATGATAGTTGAATGATATAACATATGATATCCATATATGCAGGTATATATGATAGTTGAATGATATAACATATGATATCCATATATGCTGGTATATACGATAGTTGAATGACAGAACCTATGAAATAATTACGCTATCTCATTTTCATATTTTATGTCCCCAGATGTGAAAAAATTAAAAGAACTCCTGCTTTTATCGTAAAACGGAATTCATGGTTGTTTTTATTAAATATTAGGTGTAGTAAAAAGAAATCCATTATTTTTCCAAAAGATGGCGTTATTTATCTGCATCTCGCGTTGTATAAGTCCGATCGTGTTCCGCTAGGGGGCATTAGAAAGATGACAGTTCCTACTAAAAAAGATTTTTTGACACTTTTTTGATTGATTGATTCAGTTTTGTTTGAGAGCTTGTCAAAGATGGACATCAGCAAAGAGAAAATTCGCTACATTTTACAGTTTTTCTTCGATAAGGGAGAAAACGCAAGCCAAGCGGCTGAAAATGTGAATAGCGTTTATGGACCTGATACTGTAACAGCCAATCATGCGCTATTTTGGTTTCGTCGATTCCGTTCCGGTAACTTCGATGTCAAGGATGTACCACGCACTGGAAGGCCAATTGTCGAAAATGTCGATAAAATCATGGAAATTATCGAGTCCGACCGTCATGTTAGCACTGTTTCGATTGCAAAAGAGCTAAAGATTGCACAAAAAACCGTTTGGAACCATTTGAATAAGGCTGGATACACAAAGAAGCTCGATGTATGGGTGCCACACGAGTTAACGCAAAAAAACCTCATAGACCGAATTTCCATCTGCGAATCGCTGCTGAACCGCAACAAAATCGACCCATTTCTGAAGCGGTTGGTGACTGGTGATGAAAAGTGGGTCACTTACGACAACGTCAAGCGAAAACGGTCGTGGTCGAAATACGGTGAACCGGCGGAAACGGTGGCCAAGCCAGGATTGACGTCCAGGAAGGTTTTGCTGTGTGTTTGGTGGGATTGGCAGGGAATTATCTACTATGAGCTGTTCCCATACGGCAAAACTCTGAACTCGGAACTCTACTGTCAACAATTGGACCGTCTGAAGGAAGCAATCGCCCATAAGCGGCCAGCTTTGGCCAATAGGAGAGGAATTGTGTTCCATCAGGACAACGCCAGGCCACACACATCGATAGTGACTCGCCAGAAGCTCCGGGAGTTTGGTTGGGAGGTTCTTCTGCATCCACCTTATAGTCCGGACCTGGCACCAAGTGATTACCATCTGTTCCTGTCCATGGCGAACAATTTTGCTGGTGAAACATTCGCTTCAAGAGAGGCTTCTGAAATTCGACTGTCTCAATTTTTTGCTAATAGCAACGAGGGCTTCTATGAGAGAGGCATAATGAAATTACCTTTAAAATGGCAACAAGTTATCGAACAAAACGGCGCATATTTGACCTAAATCGGGTCATTCTAACTATCTTAAATAAAGCCCTCAATTTAATGCAAAAATAATGAAATGGATTTCTTTTTACTACACCTAATATTTTAAAATACAATGATATAAATATGTATTTGTATATATTAATCCAATCAGTCGTCTTTTTTTGATCGCTTTACCAAGCGATCTCTTGCGTTAAAAAAAAATTTCTTGGTTTTTTCCTCGAAATGAGTGACGAATTCCGTTGAATACTGTTTTTGAAAGGCTTCTGTTAGAAAGATATGTAGGGTTAGAAAACCATGAAATGTAAAAGGACTTACTTCGCAGAGCAGCTGTTGTTGCCATATTTTTGATTGCTTCCTTTTCAGATGTTCCCTTCCAGGTAAAGTGCTCCGTGCTGAAAAAAGTAAGGTATCTAAACACAGAATATTAAGTATTCAACCTGAAATAAAACTAGGAGAACTGGTGCAATGCAGTTATACATATGCTCAAATAAATTCAATGTATATTTCTTTGAAAGAGCCAAATAACTTTTACATTGTAAAAAACAAAATATATAAGGCGGTAATTATATCAAAAAATATGTCTCAAATTGTACTATCAGGATATGAAGTCCTAAGGAAAAATTTCTTATATATTCAAAACAATATAAAGCCAAAAGATTTAAATATGTATTATGTAAAATCAATAAAATTAAGCTCTACTTTATATGAACATAATATTGAATCTGTTAAAAAAGTTTTTACTGCTAGGCTATTTCAACATTATTATTTTCTTCCCTCAATACATTAATTATTTATATATTGTTATAATCAATTGAGTTTGTAATGCTTGTGAAATTTAAATAAAAATACGAAAAAAAAATATAAAAAAATTATTTATGAGATCTGTCATATTATAATTGCCAAATATGACATCTGTTATGATATCTATCATATTATAATTGAATTCATCTAACATTTACGATATTATTTATGAGATCTATCATATTATAATTGCCAAATATGACATCTGTTATGATATCTTTCATATTATAATCGAATTCGTCTAACATTTATGATATTGTTTATGAGATCTATTGTTATGGACAAACGGTCACTTAAAGTCACTTATGTAATATTCCCTACTGGCATTCATATTAATCACTCAATTAAAGTCACTCACGCGATATTTCCCACAGGCAGTTATGCTATTTTCTTTTAATACTTTCACTTACAAACAATGCTCATTTTTATGATGACTCAAATCAACTTTATTGCTCAAACACAAAAAAGGTCAAAGCAAGAACAATGCACCAACTGCAGTACATGTGTCATTTGCAATACGACCCCGGTAGTTGGGAAAATCCAAGTGACCCTTTTCCATTCGACACCGTAGATAAGCAAACGAAAAATAGCAACTAAGAACCATATGTAAAAATGATATAAATATAGATTTTTAGCTCTAAGAATGCATTCAATGTTCAAACTTGAACCCAGGCGTTCCAGTCGCCTAAGAATAAAATAAGGCGTAGCAACCGCCACCGAAAAAAGACTTTGCCTCTTTCCTTTTTTTCACCAAAAATAGTGATGTTCCATAAACATCAATAAAGGACTTTCCGACTGAAAGTCCTGATTAAAAAGGGACATCATATGGCGATCCTGCCATCCTGGACAACTAACTAAAGACCTGCGAAATCCTAAGGCAGAGGACAACACCCAAATCCTTTTGGGATTTACTGGATTTATTGCGGAGTTATTCACGGAAGATTTTACCATGAACATAACGCTAAAACAGGCTTTAGAAGACAACCCCACCGCTGGACCGAAACCACTCACTGTCGAGGAGTATAAGGCTCGACAACATCAATCCGCAGCTGAGAAGACCAAAGCAAAAGAAGAACAGTTAACCAGAATACCAATCCAAAAGCGACCTAAGCGACGAGGAGGCGTGAAGAACCGCCTTAGACGAATGAGAGCAGACTTAATAAATCAAGCAACAAGGACCACAGACCCAAAAATCCTTTCGGAAAACTGGAGAAAGGTTGGTCAAATTGAGGCCATCTTATACCAAAGGAGTGCTGAACAGCACCCTGCTGCAAACTAATGAATAGCATAGAGTCGGTAATTCGCTGCTATCACCAATTTGTCCACAGGATGTACTAAATCATTAATATTTAAAATAAAATAAAATAAAATAAAAAGAGGCTCGAACAAATTTTTTAAATTCTAAAGAAAATTATAGAGAAAGTAACATACCTAGCATAACGTTTTAATATCGATTGCGCAATTCAATTCAATCAAAATCAATGCGGGAAAGGGCATCTGCTCCACAATTGTCTGTTCCTTTTATGTACTCAATATCAAAGTCAAATTCTTCCAGATCTAATCTCATTCTTGTTAACTTTGAGGAAGGATTCTTCATAGCAAACAAATACGTTTGTGGTTTGTGATCGCTCTTTATAAGGAATTTTCTACCGTAAATATATGGTTTAAAATAATTGATTGCCCAATGAATGGCTGTAAGTTCCTGTTCTATTACCGATTTATTACTTTCTCCTTTTGTGAATGACCTAGATGCGAAAGCAATAGGCAATTGGATGCCGTTGTGGTTTTGGCTAAGTACAGCGCCACATGCTATTTTGCTTGCATCGGTTGTTATGCAGAATGTCTTATCGAAATTTGGATATTGGAGTATTTGAGGTGAGAGTAATGAATTTTTTAGATAGTGAAAGGCTGTTTCGCATTCTGTTGTCCATATAAACGGTTCTTTTTTTCTAGTTAGCTTGGTTATATGAATTGAATGATTTGTGAAATTTGGTATGAATCTTCTATAGTAGTTTATGAAGGCAATAAATCTTTTAGCTTCATCCGCGTTTGTAGGTTTGGGGAACGAGTGAATTTTTTCATATTTTGATTCGTCTGGTAAAATACCCTTATCTGTGCATTTATGTCCGAGGAAAGTGACTTGTGAATCGAAAAATTTACATTTCTCAGGGTGTAGTTTAAGATTTGTTTTCCTGCATATGTCAAAAACTTCCTTTAAGTTGCTCAACATATGATTTTCGGAACAACCTATGACAATGAGATCGTCCATATAGATAAATGTTTTGCTAGGACCTAGGCCAGAAAAAGCCATATTCATCATCCTTTGAAAGGAATTTGGTGCAATTTTTAGTCCGAATGGTAACCTCTTAAATCTGAACGAACCTTGTTCTGTTGAGAAGGATGTTATGTTGCGTGAATTTTCATCTAATTCGATTTGGTGAAATCCGGAGATTAAATCTAGACAAGAAAAAAATTTTGCGCGGCCCAATTGGTCAAGTATATCATCGATCCTAGGTAAGGGATATTTATCGGATGCCAGTCTCTTATTCACTTGTCTGTAGTCAATCACGAGTCTCCATTTTTTTTCTGAAGAGTTGGGTAAGGATTTCTTGGGAACTAAAAGGATAGGGCTATTGTATTCTGAGATTGAAGGTTCAACTATGTCGTCTGAAATTAATTTTTCTATATGTTTATTTATTTCAGGTTTTTGATTATGAGGGGTCCTATAATTTTTGATATATACTGGTGTTGTATCCTTTAAATATAATTTTTGCTTATAAAAATTATTAAAAGTACATGCATCGCTTTCTAGGGCGAATACATCTGTGTAGTCTGAGCAAAGATTAATGAGTTTTACTTTGTGATGATTGGGACAATTATTTGCTAGTTTATTCAAAATTAAATTTTTTCGTTCTGGTTTATCTTCCTGTTTGTCTATGTTGACGACGTAGTAGTTGTCCAATTTTTCACTTTTTATGTCTTTTGCTTGCATAAAAACGTTATTGTCTGTCGTATTCATTATTCTGACAAAAGCATTTTTTGTATTTACTATCGTATTTGCTATGAAAATACCTTCTTTAAGTTCCTGGCTAGGTATTAAAACTTCATTTTCTGTACTATTAATTTGAATTTTTCTGATTATTTCTGATCTTGCTGGGAGAGAAAGCGTTTTTTCATGATGTGCGTCCAGTATTTCGACTTCGAATTGAGACTTGAAACAACTGGGTCTGATTATTAGCCAGCTAGGGCCGAGACGTTGGTAGTCTAATACACAGTTGTAATTTTTAATAAAATAACCGCACATAAAGAAACAACTAACACCATGACGCCCATTGAATTTATAAATATAGCAACAAAACTACTACCTGAATTTGATGGTAAAGCAGAAAACCTGACTCAGTTCATTAACTCGTTAGACCTCCTAAACTCAATTAAAGAGACACATGAAACCATAGCGATTTCATTGATAAAAACGAAATTGTCAAAAAACGCAAGCAGACTGCTATCCAATGAGCTCACTATAGAAGACATAAAAAGAACCCTCACTGCTAATGTGAAATATGAGTCCTCTCAAAGTATCTCAGCTAGATTGCTCAGCGTAAAGCAACAAAACAAAAGCGACATTGATTTTGCTAAAGAAATCGAAGCACTCGCTCAACAGCTTGAATGTGCATATATAGCAGACGGTATGTCAAGCGAATTGGCGAAAACATACTCAGCTCAATCGGTTGCCAAGGCCATGAAGACGAATTCAAGGTCGGACGAAGTAAAAATGCTTATGAGGGCAGGCCAGTTCAGTTCAGTTAGCGAAGCAATTACAAAATTCGTTGAACTGAGCTCCGAGAGTTCAGGAGCGTTGCAGATAAACTATATCAATAGAGCCCAATACCCAAATCGAAATAGGGGCCGCGGTAATAGTTATTATCGAGGGAATAATTCCTATCGGGAAAATTATCAAAATCGAAGAAACAATTCTTATCGATATAATTCACAAAATAATAATTATCAAGGAAATAATTACCGAAACAATTCCCATAACAATAACAACAACAGACACGAAAATACTAATGCCGCCAACAGAGGCCGTGGAAATAACAATGACTATCGCAGAAACTACAATAATAACGGAAATAGTAACGTGAGATATGCAGAGGCATCGGAAAACTCAGATGCCCCCCAGTCTGCCCAACTGGGGAGTGTAGAAAATTAGAAGCATCCCAAATTCTGCACATTAATCTCTACCTTAACAATTACATCAAAATAAAAACATCCCTAAATGATTCAATATCAACATTTCTCTTAGATACCGGTTCAGACATAAGTCTTTTCAAATCACCAATTCTAAATACAATCAACATAAATTCCGGTCATAATATTAATATAAAAGGTATCGGAGACGGGTTTATAAAGACACTCGGATGCACAACCGCAAATTTAAGCATAAATGATATCAAAATATATCATAAGTTTCACATTGTGGATGACTCATTTCCAATACCTTGCGATGGTATAATCGGTTATGATTTTATTAAAAATTACAACTGTGTATTAGACTACCAACGTCTCGGCCCTAGCTGGCTAATAATCAGACCCAGTTGTTTCAAGTCTCAATTCGAAGTCGAAATACTGGACGCACATCATGGAAAAACGCTTTCTCTCCCAGCAAGA
>JAIPUU010001139.1:0-10675 GCA_020466095.1 Chlorops oryzae
CCATTTTTCTAATTTTTGTAAATCACATTAATTGGCCTAAAATATGTTCAAATGCTAAATTTCATCAAAATATCTTGAAAAACATCGGTTTTAGAGCAGTTTTTGTGATTTTCATAACAGACCCTAGTACTGGAGGTACCCCTAAAAATGGTCCGATCGGGTCCATTCTCGAACTTGTTTTTACTTATGTCCCCGTGAGCACGCATACTAAATTTTGTCTAGATAGCTCAACTCCTTCGATAAGATAACTGTATACAAACAGACGGACAGACAGACAGACAGACGGACATGTCTAAATCGAATCTACTGGTGATGCTGATCATTTCTATATATATTTTGTATGGTCTATCTCGACTGGTTCTGGGTGTTACACACAACCACACAAAACGCAATGTGCCCTCGACACAGAGTGTGTCGGGTATAATGACTGGTGAAACACCTTGGCGCAAATTCAAAAAATTTGAATTAAAACAAGTAAGGGTGTTATAGTCAGGCGAGCCTGACAATAAAATACCCGACACAGACACATAATTTTTAATATCAAGAGGTGTTTAAGGGCATAAGGAGCCCCATATACCGACTTTTGTTAAATTTTATATGAAAACCGCCCTTTTGCCACGCCCACTTTTCAATTTTTTTTGGAATTCTAATCGGACCCTTATATAACATATACGCTCAAATTCTAAGTTTCATTGAAATATTTCAATAAAGTCTGATTTTGAGGCATTTTTGGGATTTTTGTGACAGACCCTAGTACTTCAACTTTCAATTAAATCAATTTATTATTAATAAATTACTTAATAATATATTAATTACTCTTAGAATAGAATAGAATAGAATAGAATAGATTCTTTATTTTCTTAACATAATTCAATGTACACAAATAAAGAAGTTACAAGATATTGACTAATAAGTCGTCTATCATCCTTTAAAACTTTACAATGGATAATCCTTAACGTAATGTAATAGGTATTAATTATCGAATTCATTTATTATAAGCCTCCTGTACTTTAGCGCATAACATAAGTAATTATATAGCTTACTCCACCCGTCGCTTATATTACCATTCAAAATATTCACTAGTTCTTCATGGTTTAAGACTGTTTTTCCAAAGTGTCTGAATCTTATATCCCTAAGGATCGGGCATATTGCCATCATATGTTCCAGAGTTTCACCCTCTCTTAGATTACACAGGGTGCATAAAATACTTGCATTACTACGAAAGCCATTTGCATTTAGTGGTAATAAATCACATCTTGCCTTAAAAATCATTGCCATTTTGTGCACACTAAATGAGTCACAGAAATATTCGCTTCCCTACAGCAATCAAGGTTTGTATAAAAACGCGTGTTACTAGCTTCGGCTCTTTCCCTGTATATATGTTTTTCTTTCCGTTTAAAGATTTATTAAGAGATCGGTTCCTTTTTTTTAGTCACTCATTTTCGGACATAGAATTATCAAAACTGATGTTGAAATTCGCTCCAAGCTCGTTAATTTCTTTCGCCCAAAATAAATTTTTTGCAAGAATAAGCGTCGACAGTTTATGGGGGAGTCTATCTGAGCTGAATTTAAAAAATAGTTTTTATAAATATATTCCATATGGAGATTAAGGCTATAGAAGTGGTTGTCCTCTGCATTTGTTTCCAAAGCTAGCGCATAATTGGGAGTACAGTGCGGGACTTTCAAAATTCTTTTTAAGAAGTATCTTTGAAATTTATTTATTTCCTCGAAATGACTAAAACCCCATATCTGTGCTGCATAAGTTTGTACGGATCTACAGACAGCTTGAAAAAGCTTGTACTTAGACGACAGGGCGATTGTGTTTTTGCTAAAAAAGTCTTTTCAGGTCACATTTAAACTACTTTTAGCCTTGTTATTCGTTGCTTGCACATGTTTGCTAAAGCTAATTTTTGGAGTTAATATCACCCCTAAGTACGTAAATTCAGACGCAAGTTTTACTTCTTCTCCTTTGTAGAACCACTTTTCATTTTGGGCGATTCGCCCACCTTTCCTAAAAATAACCATCTCTGACTTAGCGAGATTAACTTCCATCTTCCACTCCGTACAATAACTTTCCAGTCTATCGATCATGTTTTGCATAACCGCTATATCATCCGCAAGAAAGACGATGTCATCCGCATACAATAAGATTTTAATATTTTCCCCAGCAATCATAAGACCACCCGCAAGAAAGTCATGCAAATCTTGTAGATACAGCGCAAATAAGATTGGCGACAGCAAACACCCCTGTTTAACGCCGGAATGAGTCTCAAAAAAATCTGAAATTTCTTCTCTCGTCCTCACTGTTGATTTAGTGTGCTCGTAAATTCTTTCGATTAGCGAAACCATTTTACTTGGTAAGCCCAAAAACCGTAGTTTGTGTAGAAGATATTTTCTTGGGATCCTATCAAAGGCTGCCTTAAAATCTACAAAAAAGGCATATACTTTTTTCTTTTCATAGAACTTAAGATGGACGATGCTTGCTAGGTTATAGATATTGTCTATTGTCGAATAGCCTCTTCTGAAGCCAGCTTGAAATTCATTTAGGATGTTGTGTGATTCACTCCAATTTGTTATACGTTCGTTCATAACACCCATCAGGATTTTTGCTACACAGTTTATGAAAGCGATTCCTCTATAATTGCAAACATTATTTTGATCACCTTTTTGAAAATAGGACAAATTACTGCTTCTGTAAACGTTTTGTCTATCTCACTTTTACTGTCATACAGTAAATTGAAAGCGTCTGTAAGTGCAGTCAAAAACTCATCCGTAGCAATTTTCAGAAATTCATATGTGACTTTATCTATCCCAGGAGCTTTATTTGCCTTTGTCTTTTTCAACACATGCTTCACCTCCTCTAACGTAAATGGGCTATCCATTACTTCATTGACAATCCTAGCAGTGGGTGTCGTAATATGATCTAGTGGGACCTGTTGATTCAAAAGCTGATCAAAATATACTTTGAATTCTTCCGCCGATATGTTATTACTAACTTGCATTTTCTGACCTCTTATTTCTTTTGCTAAGTTCCACCATTCTTTGCTATCTTTTACTTTGTTGAGGATCAAGTCCAATTCTCGAAAATACTCTTTTTTGCGTTCTTGGCAGGTTGATCTATATATTTGTTGGGCTTCTAAATACTTTAATTTTATTTTCATTGCTGTTTATTTTTTTGAACTGTCTAAGTAGCTTGAAAACTTTTCTCCTTGCGTTAAGGCATTTTAATTGAACCAATTTGCTTTTAAAAACTAGCTTTCTTGCTGTTTTGCCTGAACTGCGGGGCAGCAGTTATAATTACTTCTACTAAATCGGATGATGTTAGATGGTTTTTGTTACTTTTAGCAGCAAGCAGTTCCTCATTTAGTTTTAATTGGTATTCATGACGATAGCGCTCATTCCACTTAAGCTTCGGTAATAAGTTATCTTTCTGTGTTATATTCAGTTTCTCTTGAATAGTGAAGTTAAGCTTTATCGAGAAGTGGTCTGACCACGGTTTTTCTTCCACTTCAAACTTTTTAACAAAACGTAAAGCGTCGTTAGATACACAACATAAATCAATGACAGATTTTCCCGCGCCACTGACGAAGGTTAAGCTTCCATGCTCATCGCCAACAGTCCTCCCATTTAACACGGTAAACCTATGTCAGTACAGAAATCAAAAAGTTTTTTCCCCTCAGCATCAACTTTGACGTCCTCTGAACCTCGTGCCTTTAAGTCTGCTTTGAAGTTATATAAATCATCAACGGTCTGCATTTGGATTCCCGTTCTAGCATTTGCATCACCTATTATTATCATTTTCGCTTCCCAGTGTGTCCTTATATAGTCGCTAAGTAGATTAAAGTCGTCAGTCCATGAAGCCTTCCTTAAGTAAATAGGTAAAATAACAACCTGAAAATTATTGTAGATTAATTTCAATACATCTATCTGATTAATTTTTTGAAAATTGTGCCTTATGCCTTTTCTTATAAGATCGTTTTTAATACCATACATGCAGCCACCGCTTTCTCTACCAAAATTACTAGAACGAGTAGCGAACTTCCAATAAATCATATAATCTTTAAAATATTTTTTTAACTGTTGTATTTTATCTTCAGGCAAATGAGTTTCGGTTAATGCAAATACATCAAAATTACAAACATATTGAAAAAATTCGGGGTATAGACACTTATTTCTTAAACCATGTATATTGTAACCTAAAATACTAATTTCCCTATCCTTAAAGATTGAAGCATTTACGATATTTAGTTTTTCTTGTGTACAATTTTTTCTAGTTTTTTGCTTCTCTAAAAGTTTTTATTTTTTCATAGATTGTGTTATAAGAAAAATCCAAATCTTTAAGCTTTTCACCATATGTATCCTCAAGCACTTTTTGTGCCATTTGGTTTTTTCCAACTATTTCCTTATTTTTATTCCACATCAGCCAGTTATTTCCTATTTTCATTCTGCCATCTCTTACAATTATTTTTTTTTGAGTTATCTAGAGCTACAATATCTTTCTTTAGCTGCAACAGCGCTTGCTTGTTTAAATGACGTACCGCATTTAGATCCCGCTCCATGAAGACTGATGACCCAGCCAGTTTTTTTGAGTTACAGAGGATATTCTCAACAGCATCAGCAGAACCAATCTCCACAACCAGTCCAATTTTGTTGTTGCGTTCATACAATATACGTGCCATACGAACATCGACCAAACCTACTCCAAGCTTGTCCTTAAAAATTTTTTTGTAGTTTCCGCCGGGGTGCCGTCCTTCTTGAGGCCTCTGATAATAATATTGTTTCTTTTTTGTGCATCAGCAATCTGCATAAAGTTTTGGACATCGCGCTCTCGGTTTTCTTCTAACGTTTTTATTCTTGCTTTTAGCTGATCATTTTCTGCCCGTAACGCAGTAACCTCGGAAAAAACATCGTTCAATTGGGATGAAACTACTTGGAGGTCCGATTTCGTTGATATGTACCTTAGTTTTTCATCAAGTTTACGATCAAGCAGTAGCTCCATCTTATCCATTAAAATTGCGACGTTCATATTGTCTGGTCCAGAAGGCGGTTCTGGCGACGACGAGTCTAAAAAGGGTCTCTTTGGCATATTTTGTACTCCTGTAGCGAATTTAGTTTTGTTTGCGTCATTCATTGTTCGGAATTATTACCAGAAGCAAAAATTTTGCCTATTCTTAGGCGCTATGGTTGAGGTTTGTTTTTTAAGCAGTGATTTTAGCCGAGGTTCCCACCAGCAGCTAGCTTTCAATACCAAGCTCGCCTTTAAGCTATGATTTTATCCGTGACACCCACCAGCTGCGGGCTTTAGTATTCGTTGCGTTTACTCAGTGCAGCAAACTTTTAATACCGACAGCGTTGTATTTACATTTGTTTTTTACCCAATTGTGCAGCAACAACAACAAATCCAGTCTATTATCCGCCAAACCTTTCAGAGATCTTTCAGAAAAAAGCACGCCTCCAGCAAGCTGTCACAGGCGCACTTCAGTAGACATTTATAAAAGCACCACTTCTCCAACTTTCCGCACCTTCCCTGATGCATTCACAGACAATTAATTTAATATATTAATAAAATTCGCAGAGCGATCGCACCGCTCGACTTGCTTACGCTAGGGTTACCTAGTACTAGAGGTACCCTTAATAATGATCCGATCGAAAAATTTTTTGGGAAGGACGTTACTGGCTATCAAGGAAGTATACGTACCAATTTTTGTTCAAGTCCCATTGGTATTTCGGGAGTAGGAGACAATTTTGAAAAAGCCCCTATGCCACGCCCACTTTCTCAATTTTTTGAAATCGTATAAGTTGCCTTTAAACATGTTCGAATATCAAATTTCATCAAAAAATCTTAAAGGACTTCGATCTTAGAGCAGTTTTTGTGATTTTCGTAACAGACCCTAGTACTGGAGGTACCCCTAAAAATGGCCCGATCGGGTCCATTCTCGAACTTGTTCTTACTCATGTCCCCGTGAGCACGCATACCAAATTTTGTCAAGATAGCTCAACTCCTTCGATAAGATAACTGTATACAAACAGACGGACAGACGAACAGACGGACGGACATGTCTAAATCAAATCTCCTGGTGACGCTGATCATTTCTATATACATTTTGTATGGTCTATCTCGACTGGTTCTGGGTTGTTACACACAACCCAACAAACGCAATATACCCTCGACACAGAGTGTGTCGGGATAACAAGTAATGAGACAAGAGGATAGTCAGTTTGTCCAAATTTTAACGAAGATTGGAAATGGAAATATTTTAATGGAAGAAGAAATATAGGTAATAGAATCAAGATTTATCACAAAAGAAGAAGCCCAATCAATATGTCCTGAGGGAATTAAACTTTTGTTTACAAATGTTGCGGTAAATTAGTACAACCATTCTATTTTAAAACACTGCAGAAAATAAAATAGTATTTTTGGCATCTGACGTTTTCGTAGGGTGTCATAACGCTGAGCAAAAAATTTTGTTAGACAGAAGTTGCAAAAAATGAGAGCTGATAGTACAGGTGGATTGAATTACGAAATAATTTAGTTCTCAACCGACCTTATATTATATGATAACAAATAACAAAGATGTTGCAGACGGATTATCAAATGGCACTGTTGGAAAATTGTGTTACGTAGAGAGAGATGAAAATTATGACGTCATAAGAATTTGGATGAAATTTCCAAACCTTTGTGGACGAAAACGAGCTTCGAAATCCAGGAATCTTAGTGTCCTTCTCAATCTCGACAATGATGCTGTTCCTATCACTCCTCAGACATCATCAATACCACTTAATAAAAATAAAACCATAATGGCGAAACGAAAACAATTTCCACAAACATCCTAGAGAATTAGTGTACGTAGCTTTAACAAGAGTAACGAGGATACAAGGCCTATTTTTGATTACTCCAAAAAATATAAGCAGCAGCTGGAAATTTTGGATTGGTAGAACAGGAACACCTCTAAATGTCTCACAAGAAGCTAAACATCATTAAAGATCAACAAGTCATCGAGAGGATCTAAGGTTAGAATTACAAAGGCTACAAAACAACCCATTACAAACGGTCACCAGAACTTTCTTCGAATTCATCTCCAGCAAGACAGGATCATCCATATTTTCATTTAATTGTCAAAGTTTACATGCGCATGCAGCTGACCTAAAAAATGATGCTATCGTAAAAAAGTCAAACATTTTTCTTTTATCAGAAACTCGTATGGAAAACGAAAAACTACTTGAAGTTCCGAATTCCAACGTTGTTGTAAGTAATAGAAGACCCGCAGTTCCGGCAGCAGGAGAAGCTAATATATCGCAATACTCAAATACCTCACACATCATTACTTTATTTATGAACATACATACTAAATTTACTAGAAGAATTGCTGTTGATGTTTCTGATATAGGTGAAATATGCGTCGCTCGTTGCGATTCCGAGAAAAGTCAATACATGTTGATGGTTGCTGTTTATATTTCGCCTGGAAAATCCTTGAGACAGATTCAACAATTCCTATCCGAAAATTTGATGATTTATACAAAAGAAGGTTCTGAAGTACTCGAAAAAAGATCTGGTGAAAAGTTTGATAATGTACCGATGATTTTAAGTGGGGACTTCAATAATAACTTTGCTGATGATAAAAATCTAACATTAATTGATTTCTAAATAACACACTTAATTTAATTATGTCAAATGATCGAAATGTCACTACTACAAAAATAATAATAATTAAAAATAATTTTGTGTAAAAAAAAGTTCAAATTAAGCTGCATCTTCATACTGCGCAAGCGGATTGGAAATTTGAAAAAAATGTATATCAGATTTTTCCGACTTCAATGATAAAACTTTGAATTTCTCAGCTTTAATAAAATTTTTTAGAAACATTATGTTCCCAGATATTTTTCGTCATAAAACTTTCTTTCAAAGGAAAGCAACGAAACACCGATCCACCAAAATTTTACGGAGATATGGTCGAATAAACTCACACCTGAGAAAATTGCTCCAAGACATGCCAAAAATGTGATCGAATCTATCAATTTTGTAACCATTTGGAAGAAGACATATTGCCATTTAAAAAAAAATTTCTTTGAAGAAAATCGGTTCTTTCATAAGGTTGCTATAACAATTTATATATTTATCTAATTTTCGGTTTCATTTCACAACGTGCCCTGAAAAAAGTCCATGTAAGTTTAAAATCCTTCTTCTTGAGCTTGAACAGGAAGAAACAACGCGTCACACGAAACACGTAAGAATTTCAACATCTTTAAAACTCATTCCCGCAACGGCAAACTGTGACTTTAGCATTTATTCCTTTTTGACACAGAACATAAGCGCTAGAATCGAAATATGATTTCTGAATTCTCGACTCGCGAAGCACACAGCCGTTCAAGTAGATACGAACGTTGATGTGTAAGCACACCCCAGCAGAAAATTGTGTCGGCGCGGAATAAGTCCTCGCGCCTTTCAGAGCGGACAGCCAAGTGAAATGCTCAGCAGGATAGCGTCCTCGAGACGGAGCGAAATGATCATGCGCAGCTTCGTTTCGACTTTTTCGAAATGTTATTTCCAGTTTGATTATGGCTACGGCTGATTTGTCTATGGCTGCCACACATCAAATTGAATGTTTTAAAAATACTAAAAGTTGGCGTATAGGCCGACAAGCTTGAAATATCTACAAATAAATAAATATTCTTGATATTTTGACGGTAAATAGCTGTGATATAGCATTTGGAAAATACGTTAAAAAAAAAACCCAGCAACGGCGGTAAATTTCTTGGTAATAGCAGGAAAAAGGGTTTCATACCAGCAAATAAATTTTGCATTTAGCGCAGGGTACATAAAAAAAATTGCGTTAGCGAACTGAAAAAATTCTCTATGCTCCGTTTTAAGGCAGGCAATTTTTTTAAAGCTCCCAAGCGCAGTTTTTCATTGTGAACTGAACATTTTAAAATGCGCTGGTTGCCGAACGCGAAGAATCTTTAAAGAACGGAAAAATTCAGTTCATTTTTTTTTTAGGTCTGGAGCACAATTCCCTTGCATACATACATCATTTTTTTGACCTGTTATTTTAAAACAAGTCTTATGCTCTCACAGTGAACCCTTCAAGAATGAGAAAGAATTTTCAACCCCTTTCTTAAAATAGCGTGAACGTGAGTGTGGTAGATTTATGCAGTTGTCTTGAAAAAAAAAAACCGGAGTGGCAGCCTTATACTCAGTCTGTTTCGGAACGGCGCAAATCGATTGATTTAAAGTGAAGTAAATTTTTATACAAAAGGGTTAATCAACATTTAAAAATTGCATTTAAATGAAACGTGGAGTTGACAAAAGACATTTAAAAAGACTAGCAGAAAATGAATACAAACAGATGAAACCTGAGGGCGCACCTTTGGAAATCGAGGAGCATAATTTAATTGAAACTGAATCTAATGAAACAATGAAGTGAAATGACCTGCGTGCTATTAACAATACAATGCAACGGGATTCGCAACTGCACGTGAGTAAAACCCACACCTCATGTGGTATAAAAATTAAAACCCATAATTTCCTTAATATCGTTACATTGAAACGCTGAAATCTCTGCTCCTTGCGGGAGGAGTAAGCAAAATTTGGGCAATGTAGCAGATATGGCCATAATTATGGAATATAATGTGGACGGTGTCAACTGCAAAAAGCCTTCAAAGAGTACCGGGCCCTAGTCAATGGAAATTACCGAAAGTAATCCATCGAATAAAATTTTATTGATCATTTCATATATAATTTTCTATATCTCCGTAGCTTAGTTCTCCCTGTTACAAGATTTGCACAAAACTAATATACCTCGCTTACGCTGGGTATAAAAATTACTTGTATTTGGAATTGGGTGCCCTTCATTGCAACCACAGCAGTAGTAATTGAAAAAAAAAATGTTATTGAGCTGCCCATGTCTGAATCAAACTATAAAAAAATCACATATCCTTTGTGCTTACTTAACTATATACATAACTTTAACAAAAAATACTAAATAAATGTACTAGAAATCGGCTAGATTGTCTTCCTTGACTCAGATTCATTTTCTTAGCTATCAGAATAAATGTTGGTTTTAAATAAAGTTTTAATAAATCTTTTGTTATTTCATAGCTAGAGGCAGGAACTTTTCGTTTTTACAAATATCGGCGATTTCATGCGAAATTTTGTAATATATACGAATAAATGCGAAACATACGTTTTCGCTTTTTTTTTTAAAGAAAATAATAGATTCCAGCAACACAATATTGTTAAAGTTGTTTAAATCCACACAAGAGAAAAAACGTTCGCCAAGCTTACGGGCGAGTATTTGGACCAAAAAGTATTGTAAATCGAAACAACAATAGGAATCGATATTTCCAAAATGTTTCTCATCTCAGTGTCATCAGTGTTGCCGATGACTCAAAATTGTATGTACCCAAAAACACAAAAAGAGGATGATTCGTAACGTTCGAGACGAATTCGAGAAAACTTTTTCTCGATATCGCGATTTTGCACTCGCGACGATATGAACGAATTCGAGAAAGTGAAATTTCTCGATATCGCGATTTTTCACTCGCGACATATCGAGACGAATTCGAGAAAATTGAATTTTCAAATATCGAGATTCTGGACTCGCGAAGATATCGAACGATTCGCGAAAATCAAATTTTCTCGATATCGAGATTCTGGACTCGCGAAGATATCGAGAGG
>JAIPUU010001174.1:0-10869 GCA_020466095.1 Chlorops oryzae
AATTTTTCCGTTCTCTAAAAAACTCTTTCCGTTCGGCAGTCAGCGAATTTAAAAAAATTCAGTACAAAGGTAAAAATTGTGCTCGCGAATTAAAAAAAACGAACGATTCGCATAGCGAGCATTTTTCAGTTCGCGAACGGAATTTTTCCGTACCCTGTCAACAATGCAATAATAAAATTTAACTCGATCGAGCAACTCGAGATACTCGAATAGTTTGTACTACATATTTGGAATATGCGCGTCTCATTCGAACAACTATTCTCTGCTCCCGTTTTTCATTCTCTTTACACTCTTTGCTTCACGCAAACGAGAGGCAATGCTTACTGTGTTCATGTCGCTTGTATTAGTACAATGACGTTTCGTAAACATGTGAATGTATTCGAATACGCGAAAAGGCATACCCATGCAGGGCTTTAACTAAAATCAACCGGGCCTACTTCAACGTCACTGAAAGCAATAATCAAATTTTTACATAACAAATAAGGGCACTAAATTTGAGTAAATGTGGAAAATCTCTTATAATTTCCCTATTTTTTTCAACCGATTTGGAAGAAGTTTTTTGTATACGCTAAATATATGTTTATCCATTTTTAGTTACCGAAAAAAATTTAAAATTGTTTTCTAGTACTTAAAGGTTAAAATGAAATTTTTTTAAGTTTAAAAAAACCCAAAAAAGTCAACTTTTTGTAAGTTCAAATGCCTATAGCTCAAAAACTAAGAAATCTATTGTAACAAATAATATATCGTTGCAAAGGGAAAGTTTTTCTGCTTCATTGAATAAAATTTTTATTTTATTTTATTTAGGCGAGCTGTTTTTGTTATATTGAACACCGAAGGCATCAACACTTGACAAAACCGATGTTTGAATTTTTTGTTATATTGACAAAACTTTTGTTTGAAATTTTTTGAAAGTGCATATAAATATTTTTCTAAAATTCTCATAAGCCTTATGTGGACTTACATACAAGAGACAAAATAATCAAAAATTAGCTCACATATGTGTATGATGTTATAATGTATAATTATCTTCCGTAAAACTGACTTTTGCAGACTCAAATTGTTATTATGGAATATGTAGATGAGGCATTTTTCTTTTTTAATTTATTTAAAATAATTGGTTGATTTTTACACCTTTGGTTGTTGATATTACAAATCGTTTTGTTGAAATATTTCATTGAGTGTTAATACTTTTGGTTGTTGATATTACAATTCTTTGTTTGGAAATGTTTATTGAGTGTTAATACTTCGAGTAATTGTCCCAATTAAACGATTTTGTTTAATATCATAAAATGTGTGATAAGGCTGAGTTTTAAACAACAGAATTTGTTATATTGGATTAAAAAATTGGTTTGTATTTTAGGCACAAAAATCTTTTTTTTTGTCTAAAAATTCCGTGGCTTCATTAAACCGAAATTCATAACGTTGCATAAACGTTCTTGCGGGAGATTGAATAGCTTGAAAGCTTTCCCAATCTAAATGCTTTTCGGTTTGGAATTGTTGATTTCTCTTATAATTACAAAACGGACCATCTTGAATGTCTTCTACGTTACAATTACCTTCAATAAATGCTTGAGTCAAATCTAAACCCCATCGTTTCTGATAAGACTTAGAAAACATATAAGCACTTACTTTGCCACCTTGATCAGTACGGTTGCGGATTTCTGAAAAGAAGTGATCCAACCCATCTTGGCAGAGCTTTCTCGTTGCCAAGTATTCAAAACCTTCTTTTCTTAAATCCTTCCACAAATCAAGGAGGCTGCAAACGTTAAGCAACCAACCTTTAATCCAACAAAAATCTGATGTTTTGTCTTTACCGTTACTATCGGAAATTCTAACTGAATTAAAAAGCACGCGGGCTTGATGTAAAAATTGAATTTGCCGATCAGTGCCTCGAAATACACCTTTTCAAATCTGCCTTCGACTCTGTATTCCTACTGTTGAACAAATCCAATAAATCATTTTAAAAAGAATTTAAAACCTTTTAAAGCGCGGTGAAATCAAACACAAAGTGAATTCGGCGACTGCGTTTTATTCTCTTAATATGTTAGGAAGCTCTCTCTTTTATACAATTTCTTTCGTTCAATAAATGCAGGAGTGTATGTTTTTAAAGTTATACAATTAAAAACAGTAAGTTAACAATGCAAGAGTGTATGTTTTTAGAGTTATACAATTAAAACAGTGTGTTAACAATGCAAAGAGTAATTTAAGAGTTCAAATCGAAAGAAGATGAGTTTAAAGTGCAAATGTAAATGTAAGGAAATTTAAGTACAGAAATAGATGAGTTTACGGTTTCAAAGTAAAGAAAGAGAGAGAGAGAGAGAGAGAGAGAGAATAGATAGAGCGCGTTCATCCCGCCGGCCTTGCAGTTACTGCAATTTTTTGCGCAGCATGTTGATACCGTTTATGATTTCACCTAGTAGTGACGATGAAGCGGCTTTGACGTCGCGTCCTCCGCGTTGTGGTCCCGGGTTACCTTAGGCGAGCTTGGGCCCCTGCCGTTCGTTTGAGGAGAGTATGTCCAGGTACCTCCTTTCGGGCCTCGATAATGGCCCGTGCGTCGTGCGCCCGGGAATAAGCATAGCTGCCTTTGGGTTTTGCGGTGGCCGTGGCTGTTGGGGTCGCCTTGGGTGTTGGGGTCGTCTTGGGTGTTGGAGTCGCCTTGGGTGTTTTTGGTTAGCCTTGGCTGGTGCGGTCTTCCGTATGGAGTAGTGTATAGTGGTGGTGCCTGGCAGACGAGGCACCGTCCCTTGGACCTGCATTCGTCCAGCCTGTGTGAGCGTGCCAGGCAATTTAAACAAAATCGCAGTCTGTTGGCGGTCCTCTTCCTCATACCAACAGGTTGGCTCCGAAATTTGGGCAGTGCCGCAGGGCATGTGCCGCCTGACACATCGGACAAGAGTGGGGGCTGAAATGAAACCGTCCGAAAAGGTGGCATTAGTTGTGCATTCAAACAAATGAATATTTGTAAAGTGGCTGAAACTTAGAGTATGCATCAATATAATATGAGTGTACATCTATCGTAAATGTATATGCATAAATAATAAATAGTAGTGGTCGACGGTTCGAATTGGCTTGGACTTAATAGCATAAAAAAAGAGGGGGCGTGGTCACTGGGGTAGGACTACTAATTTGGTATTAGGTCGCGTTAAGTTTCCGTTGCTCGTGCGGACAGTTGCTATGCGTACATATCCATCACGGCCGGGATGAAGCTCGGTGATTCGGCCCCTCCTCCATTCAGTCGGAGGAAGCAAGTCGTCTCGTATGAGTACAAAATCGCCTATGTTTATATTGGCTTGAGGCGACTTCCATTTGTGTCGTTTTTGAAGCTCTCTTAAGTATTCTTCTTTCCAGCGTCGGCTGAATTGATGATGAAGAACCTTGAGTTTTTCCCATCTGTTGATTAGCGATAAATTTTGCTTATCAGGTTCTGGAATGCCCAGAATGGGAGCGCCTCTAAGGAAATGCCCTGGAGTTAATGGCAACGGATCTGAAGGATCAGTACTTAAAGGCGAGATGGGACGTGAATTGAGAACAGCTTCAATTCGAGCTAAAAGAGTGGCAAATTCTTCAAAAGTAAACTTATGAGCACCAGCAGTCTTCTTAGAATGCATCTTGAAGCTTTTTACTGCTGCTTCCCATAAGCCGCCCACATGAGGAGCGTTTGGTGGAATGAATGACCACTTTATTCCTTGATTAAGGTATTTGGGAACGACTTCCGCCCGAAGTAGCTTTCAGAAAACCTGAGAACTCCTTTTGTAGGGCTCGATCAGCACCAACAAAGTTGCGCCCGTTATCGGAAAATACTTTCTTAGGGAGTCCTCGTCTTCCTACAAATCTTGCAAAAGTCGCTTTGAAGGCTTGGGTGCTCAAATCTGAGCATAATTCGAGATGTATGGCTTTTGTTGTGAAGCATACGAAGACGCATACATAGCCCTTTGTGGAGGACGCCTTTCGCAAAGACGAGGTTTTCAACTGAAAAGGGCCTGCAAAATCCACTCCGACAACAGTAAAAGCTACTGAGTAGTCAACTCTTTCGGGTGGCAATGCAGCCATAATCTGTTGTCGCGTACGCTGTTTGTAAATAACGCACGGCTTACACTGACGTAAGCAGAGCTTCACTTGATCTTTTAGTCGAGGAATATAAAATTCTTGTCGAATCATTCTCAACATTAATAAGTGTTCGGCGTGAATAAGTAATTTATGCGTGAAGCGAATTAATAGAGTACAAAATGAAGAATTTGACGGAATGATTATAGGGTGTCTCTCGTTATAAGTTAGGGTTGGCGTAAGCCAAACGACCGTTAACTCGCATAACGTGTTGTCGATCTAGAAATGGGTTTAACGAAAGTACAGCGCTTTTTCGCGAAATGGGTTTGAGAGTTAAGTAGTACAGCATATTCTTGTGAATAGTGTTTTTGTTGTGTAACGATGATGAGCAACGTTTTTTGCGTGTGCTATTTCCTCTTGGGTTAACTCTCCTAGCGTACGATCTTTCCGCTTACAGTTTTGCAGAATCGCAGAATAAATGCGGTCACTCGAAGAGCGCGCGAAAAACATGAGAAACGAGATAGAAAATCTTCGTTTTCAAGCGTCAGTGTGGAAGGTTTCCACTTTTCTCATTTCAGGTGGAGAAACCGTGGATTGGGTTTTCTTTGGCCAGTGTTCATCAGTATTTTTCAGCCAGTGCGGTCCTTCCCACCACAACAAGCTGACCGACAAATCACTTAAATTGAGGCCTCGGGTGCCTAAATCGGCTGGATTCTCAGCTGTGGGTACATTTCTCCATGTAGAATTACCAACGTTGTTGATAATTTGTGAGATCCAATTGGCAACATATGTTTCCCAATGATGGGGTGGTTTTTCCAGCCAAGCCAAGACTATAGAAGAGTCTGACCATAGAGTAATTCTCTTATAGGGTATATGAAGATCGTCTTTGACCGCTTTCAGTAATTTTGAAAGTAGAACAGCAGCGCACAATTCCAATCGCGGCAAACTGATAGTTTGCAACGGAGCGACTTTACTTTTTGCCACTAAAAGATGCGTAGCAAAGTCGTTGTTCGATCGCTTAGACCGAATATACAGAGTAGCGCAATTTTTCGGATGCATCGCAGAATCCATGAATTTCCACTTCATTTTCAGGATGTGTTTCAATCCATCTTGGAATTTTAAGGGTGTCAATAGTTGACAAATTTGCAATGAAAGAATTCCACCTCATCAGAGATAGTGGCTTAACACAAGTATCCCAATCATCCCCTTCGAGCCATAATTGCTGCATGAGGATTTTCGCTCGGATTATTAAGGGTGTCAACCAGCCGGCAGGGTCGAAAAGACTTGCAATCGATGATAGCATTTGTCTTTTCGTTATCGAGGTGGTAGTAGATATGGGTTTGACTGTATAGTGAAACGAGTCAGAAATTGCATTCCACCTGATACCTAGGGTTTTAGTTTGACTTGTTGATTCTAATTTTAAGAAATTTTCATCGAATAAGTCTTGAGTTGGCAGATTGGCAAGCAAATCAGTATGATTTGCAGTAATTTTCCGTAAAGGAAAACCAGCTGACATTAGGGTGCTTTGAAGTTGTTCCAAAGCTGCTTGTGCTAGCTTGAGATCATGACTGCCTGACACAATGTCATCAACATAAGTCTCATTTCTCAGAATCGCGGCTGCTACAGGGTTAAGGGTTTCTTCGTCTTCTGCTAACTGTTGTAGCGTTCGAAGAGCCAAGAAAGGCGCGCAGTTCACACCAAACGTGACTGTTTTTAATTGAAAATCTTCAATTGAGCTGTTAGGGTGCGCCCTGAAAACAAATTTTTGATAAGGTCGATCTTTGTGGTGTACATATATTTTTCTGTACATTTTCTCTATGTCTCCGTTGAAGACATATTTATGAGTTCTCCATTTCAAGAGAATGGTCACTAGATCTTTTTGTAAAATAGGACCTGTGTGTAGTATATCGTTAAGAGATATACCACTTTGAGTGCGCTTAGACGCATTGAAGACAACTCTAACTTTAGTAGTTGTGCTTTCGGGTTTTAATACTGCATGATGCGGTAAATAAAAAGAAAAGTATTTTCCATCTTCTACGAGCTCTGTTCGAGAGCACCGTTCAGCATGGTTAAAGGGTTAAATATTCTGATAAGACTTCAAAATATTTAGTGTGCAGATCGGGTTTTTTATTTAGAGTTTGCTCTATGCGTTCAAACTGTTTAGTGGCCACATAGCGTGAGGGTCCAAGCGAAATTTTACTTGGATATTCGTCTTTAAAAGGAAGACGAACTAAATATTTACCATCAAATAAACGAGTTGTGGTCTTTTTATGAAAATCTTCACAAAAGCGATCTGAATCAGACAAGGGGTGTTTTTTTCTGGGACTTCTTCGAGCTCCCAAAATTTTTTGAGTTGATAACTCAAATTAGGGGTCTCCTCAACACTGACTCCAGTCGAAAAATTGGCTATGTTGGGAGTGATCGTTCCGCTTAAGAACCATCCAAAAACTGTTTTTTGGGCTAACAATGTGCCACTAGAATTTTTTCTCACACCTTCCAGCATAATAAGGGGGATGACGTCGCTTCCAATCTCCATATCTAACAGGTTGGCTGATAAGTCCCCGGTCTAACAAAGAAAACACATTTTTTTGTCAAAATTCGTTTTTATACCCAGCGTAAGCGGGGTATATTAGTTTTGTAACAGGGAGAATTAAGCTCCGGAGATATAGAAAAATATATATAGAAATGATCAGGATCAAAAACTGAATCGATTTAGACATGTCCGTCTGTCCGTCTGTCCGTCCGCCCGTGGTCGGATCTCCTCCGAAACGGCTGAACCAATGAAGTCGAAATTTGGCACACATGTATATCGGTGTCCGAGTATGATCCTAAGTAAAAATGGGAGACATCCGCCCACTGCCACGCCCACAAATGAATTTATTGTGTTTTCAATAAAATGCTTGTAACTTGCGAACCACTCAACACATTCCATTGATATTTGGTGTACTGGTAAACTACGAAAAGGGACATATCCTGGAAAAAAAATGGACGCCGCCCTCCGTGAGCCACGCCCACAAATAAGCCCACAAATAGGGGCTTATCGTAACTTTTGAAGTAAAAGGCGTAGAAGCTTCAAATTCGCAACATAGGTTTGACCAAGGCGAAGGAAAGGTGTAGGAAAAAAAATTTATATGACCCGCCCACTGCCACGCCCACAAATAAAGGTTTTTCGTAACTTCCGAATTAATAGGCGTAGACGCTTCAAATTCGCAACATAGGTTGACCAAGGCAAACGATAGGTGTATTTTTTTATGGCCCGCCCACTGCCACGCCCACAAATGAAGTTTTCGTAACTTCCGAAGTAAAAGGCGTAGAAGCTTCGAATTCGCAACATAGGTTCACCAAGGCGAATGAAAGGTGTATGAAAAAATTTTTTGTGGCCCGCCCACTGCCACGCCCACAAATAAAGATTTTTCGTAACTTCAGAAGTAAAAGGCGTAGAAGCTTCAAATTCGCAACATAGGTTCACCAAGGCGAATGAAAGGTGTAGGAAAAAATTTAATGCGGCCCGCCCACTGCCACGCCCACAAATAAAGATTTTTCGTAACTTCAGAAGTAAAAGGCGTAGAAGCTTCAAATTCGCAACATAGGTTCACCAAGGCGAATGAAAGGTGTAGGGAAATAATTTATGTTGCCCTCCCACTGCCACGCCCACAAATAAAGATTTTTCGTAACTTCCGAAGTAAAAGGCGTCGAAGCTTCAAATTCGCAACATAGGTTCACCAAGGCGAATGAAAGGTGTAGGAAAAATTTTTATATGGCCCGCCCACTGCCACGCCCACAAATGAAGATGTTTCGTAACTTCCGAAGTAAAAGGCGTAGAATCTTCAAATTCGCAACATAAGTACACCAAGGCGAATGAAAGGTGTAGGAAATAATTTATGTTGCCCTCCCACTGCCACGCCCACAAATAGAGAAGAAAAACATAGTGCGCTCATAATGTCGGGACGCTGGGTATTTCAAAGTCTGGCTTGACCGACTTTAGCTTTCTTACTTGTTATTATTCAACATATGGGCATTTCCAGGTAATCGTACGCGGAATTCGTACGCAAATAGAGTTGAATAGATTTTACAAAAATTGGAGTGACTCCAAGAAAATGGTGTCGATATGTTCCACTCAGAGAGTTTATCATTTGAAAAAAAAAATTAAGTAGATTTGAAATGTTTGAGTCGGAAAAAATCGAGTGAAATAGGGCTATATCGTACGTGACCAAAAACGGAAGTACTTTTGAGGTACTTGTAAAAATGTGCAAAACTCTGCGAATTAATGGAGTTTATTTTTTTGTTTCTAATTTCTTGCACTTAGTGAAACATTTCTCCTTTTAAATTCGTTATGTTTAAATTAAAAAAATCTTTAGTTGATTTTATAGGGAACAAAGTTCATATATCTTACGTGACATATCGTACGTGACATAATTTCCCCCACTATTATTCTTCATTAATGACCAATAAAAAATATTTTTTCGATTCAAAAAACAATATATTTATAAACAAACAAAGACAGTCCCGGTTAAATTTATTGTTTTTACGGAATTATTCGGCGTTAAGTTTTCGCTGCCACCCAACCCTGTCATATACTTATTTAACTCTTATTTTTTCCCTTGAATGAATACCCAGCTCATTTGTTGCCCATTCTAAGCTCATCTCTTGTTGCCTCGTAATAAATTTTAGACAATATAAAAAAAAAAAAAAAAAAAAAAATTCAATTGGGCTCTCAACAAATCGTACCATTTTTATACCCAGCGTAAGCGGGGTATATTAGTTTTGTGCAAATCTTGTAACAGGGAGAATTAAGCTCCGGAGATATAGAAAAATATATATAGAAATGATCAGGATCAAAAACTGAATCGATTTAGACATGTCCGTCTGTCCGTCTGTCCGTCTGACCGTCTGTCCGTCTGTCCGTCCGCCCGTGGTCGGATCTCCTCCGAAACGGCTGAACCAATGAAGTCGAAATTTGGCACACATGTATATCGGTGTCCGAGTATGATCCTAAGTAAAAATGGGAGACATCCGCCCACTGCCACGCCCACAAATGAATTTATTGTGTTTTCAATAAAATGCTTGTAACTTGCGAACCACTCAACACATTCCATTGATATTTGGTGTGCTGGTAAACTACGAAAAGGGACATATCCTGGCAAAAAATGGACGCCGCCCTCCTCAAGCCACGCCCACAAATAAGCCCAAAAATAAGGGCTTATCGTAACTTGTGAAGTAAAAGGCGTAGAAGCTACAAATTCGCAGCATAAGTTGTCCAAGGCAAATGAAAGGTGTAGGAACAAAAATTTGAATAGCCCGCCCACTGCCACGCCCACAAATAGAGAATTTTCATAACTTTCGAAGTAAAAGGCGTAGAAGCTTCAAATTCGCAACATAGGTTCACCAAGGCGAATGAAAGGTGTATGAAAAAATTTTTTGTGGCCCGCCCACTGCCACGCCCACAAATAAAGATTTTTCGTAACTTCAGAAGTAAAAGGCGTAGAAGCTTCAAATTCGCAACATAGGTTCACCAAGGCGAATGAAAGGTGTAGGAAAAAATTTAATGCGGCCCGCCCACTGCCACGCCCACAAATAAAGATTTTTCGTAACTTCAGAAGTAAAAGGCGTAGAAGCTTCAAATTCGCAACATAGGTTCACCAAGGCGAATGAAAGGTGTAGGGAAATAATTTATGTTGCCCTCCCACTGCCACGCCCACAAATAAAGATTTTTCGTAACTTCCGAAGTAAAAGGCGTCGAAGCTTCAAATTCGCAACATAGGTTCACCAAGGCGAATGAAAGGTGTAGGAAAAATTTTTATATGGCCCGCCCACTGCCACGCCCACAAATGAAGATGTTTCGTAACTTCCGAAGTAAAAGGCGTAGAATCTTCAAATTCGCAACATAAGTAGGGGAGAGGAGGCTAATACCGTACAGCGGCTAATTCCGTACAGGCGATTTCTAACAGAAATAATCGATAATCATATGTTTTTATTTTTTTTAAATGTTCGTTTAGTATCTTTAGTACATGTCAGATGTTATTTCATCAGTCTGTGGAAAGTTTTTCGTGAGATTGCACGTGGTTTGTTTTGCGGTCGCTGATATAACTTTTCATCGTCAGAAAATAAGCCGTAAGTAGATATTTTTATAGAATTTTGCGCCAAAGGTCTGTTTTTTAACAATTTGAGACTGTAAGGAAGAAGATCTTGGCGGTTTTTATCAGAAGTAAGGTTTATTTTTATAACTATAAGGTTTTTAACCCCAAAACTCGATTTCGGGTAATTCCGTACAGTGTACGGTATTACCCGCTTTCGCAAACGAATGAAACAATTTGGTTATAACATTTAGCATGGTAAATTTAGCTATTATTTCAGATGGCTCCGAATAAGAAATGCTTGTGGTCTCCACGGAAACTGAGAGAAGCAGTGAGGGCAGTACAAGGTGGAGCCCCATTGCGGAAAACTGCTGCTTCGTTTAACATTCCCGTAATGACACTGTCGGATTATGCTAAGAAAACAGAGGTATCTCGAGGAGTTGCGGTAAAAAGGATGGGCAGAAAACCAGTTTTCACTGCTGAACAAGAAAACGAAATAAAGGACCATATTCTCGTCCTAAGTAAGCTGTTTTATGGTCTGACACCGCATTCGTTGAAGCGAGCTGTATTTGATTATGCGGAGAGAAATAAAATACCAAATAATTTCAACAAGGACATTCAAGAAGCTGGAAAAGATTGGATGCAGGCGTTTCTCAAAAGAAATCCAGAAATCTCTGTCAGACGCCCAGAAGCAACAAGCATAAATAGAATTGTGGCTTTCAATTCGGAAGAAATAAAGTTGTATTTC
>JAIPUU010000355.1:0-11278 GCA_020466095.1 Chlorops oryzae
ATTAATTTTTAAACACCGTCCAAAAAACAGGACCTCTAAGAAAGAATGTTCAATAGGTTTTAAAGTCCATTAGGGGCCCCATATACCGAATTTTGTTAAATTTCTTTACAAAACCCGCCCCTTTGCCACGCCCAATTGCCAATTTTTTTTTGAATTCTAACCAGGGGCATAAACATGCGCTCAAATTCTAAGTTTACATTGAAATATTTGGAAAAAGTCAGATTTTGAGGCAGTTTTGGGATTTTTGTGACAGACCCTAGTGCTGGAAGTACACCAAATAATGTACCGATCAAAGATATTTTTTGGGAGGATGTTTATGGCTACAATGGCTGTATAAGTGCCAAGTTTCGTTCAAGTCCCATTTGAATTTCGGGTGTAGGAGCCAATTTTCGAAAAACGCCCTTCTGTCACGCCCACTTTTCCAATTTTTGGAAATCATATTACTTGCCTTTAAACATTGCAAAATATCAAATTTCATCAAAATATCGTGAAAAACTTCGATTTTAGAGCAGTTTTTGTGATTTTCGTAACAGACCCTAGTACTGGAGGTACCCCTAACAATGGTCCGATTGGGTCCATTTTCGAACTTGTTTTTACTTATGTCCACGTGAGCCAAATTTCATCAAGATAGCTCAACTCCTTCGATAAGAAAACTGTATACAGACAGACGGACATTTCGACTGGTTCTGGGTGTTACACACAACCACACAAACGCAATATACCCTCGACACAGAGTGTGTCGGGTATAAAAAAAATTAAGAATTACAGTGGGAATAATTAATGCAACGGGTTGTATACACATTGTATGCCGGATGGAAATATTTTGATCGATGACAAATGAATTACAGTAGGGTCACGTGCAGTGCCGTAGCAACCATAGGGGCCAGAGGGGGCTTTGCCCCCCACGCATTTTTGTTTTTGCCCATGAAAAAAATTAAATAAGGAGAAAAAATAAATGACAATCGAAAAATCATGCATTGAAAGCGTGCATGAAACAGAATTGCTACGGCACTATCACGCTGATCGGGAGTGGCAAGAACAAAACCCTTTACATATAATCGAGGCATCCGGATTATTATGTGCCATATTTAATCGTAATAAAACACATTTTGAACCTTATTATCTTTAATACTTTCAGTAATTTTTCAATTAAATCATAGAGACTCTTCTAGAAAAAGTCTGTAATTTCGCTCATGACTGTCCGAACCCGGAATCCGCACCTACCACCTGCCTCCCCTCGAACTCTTTTTTTTTTGCAGATCTCAGATTGCAGCGTTCACCGGAAAAGGTCGGATTTCAGATTACCGAGACCCTACTGTGTTTTTATTTTCATATAAAAATATTACCCAATATGGGGTTTGAAAAAATTCCATTAACCATACGACATACTCCCGCTTATGGTGCCATTGAAAACATCAATTCATTGAAAAATCCCATAGATCCATGTACATATACAATGCTATCAATCTTAGATTTTATTTATTTTAATGGAAGGAACTTCATTTCACGAATGTATGGAAGATGTGGGAGGCTGTAAAATTCCAACGGTAAGAAAACTAGTGATGCCACGAATATTCGGCCACTATTCGGTATTCGGCCTATTCGGCGTCATTTTTCAGTATTCGGTATTCGGCCGAATAGTTAAAATATTCGGCCGAATACCGAATAGTAGAAATAACTTATTAAAAAAATCAGCAGTAACTACAAATTAAGTTTTTCTCACAATAACGTAAAAAAAATTTAATTAACGAGATCTAAAAATACAGCAGATTTGCATTTTATTCTTTAGAAATATTAAATGTACGCTAGCTTCTTCTAAATTTTCTTCGAAAACATTATAAACAGTGGGCAAATTTTTCAGCGGTAGCTTTTGCCTTGACTCCAGCTAGTCGCGAGTAGGCTCAAGCTGTCTTTACTTTATATATTTCTCCTTGATATTGAGATTCCTTGATTATTTTTATGTTTTTCAAGCTTTTCATATCATTTTATGAGTTTGGTAGATATTTTATATGAAATGAACTCGAAAATCTCCCAAAATTAAAAATAAAAGTGGCAATGCATTTCACCAGAGCAGAGCTAAAGATTTCGCTGCCATAGCATGCTTCTCTTTTCCTCATGCAATATGCCTATGTTGAAGCAGCGTAGCTCTAACACATTGCAGGGATTAGGAAGAAGAAGAGTTAGACCTATAGTCCTATATGATTGCAACAGTCTTTCTGTTAAACCGAAGTCAAGGTTATTCGTAAGTATAATTTTATACGTATATGTAAGTATGTACATATGTTGGCACCACATGCGAAAATCGAAGAAGAACAACAAAATAAGGTTTAAAAGCAATGCAAATTTGAGTTCAAATGCTGATCGGACTCAGGAATTTCCTTCAATTTTTCCTAATTGAACTCAATCGTCTCTAATCCGAAGAAGATACGCATACAAATGTACATACATATGTTCATATGTGTATGAATTTATATAGAACCCCTGCAGGAAGCCTGTCGGCACATGACCCAATGTCTACAATGAGTCAATAGGTATAGTTCATCTCTGTCGACCATGTCAACAAGAAGTCTATATATTTAATTTTTGTGAGTTTTTGCTGCGGTGAATGCGATAGAAACAATCAACGAGGTTTCTACAGCTAGATTTCATTGATTTAACATATTTGCTGAACACATCTCAGAGGCGTCAATAGCATAGAGCATGCGTTCTCGCCCAGCAGTTTGAAGGTTCCCGATTCAAACCACAGCGAAGGCGGATGAAAATTTCTGTTATGAAAACTAATTGAAAAATAATTACCATAAAACAATTCCTACGCTCAGGGATGAAAAAGCAAATTATATGCATAAAATTCTTCCAAAAAATATGTCTTGGATTGAAAAAATTTTTAATTTGTTACCATAAATATTTTTCCTGAAAGCTTTTTGGTTTTTAAACTCTTATTATAGACACAGAAACACGTGTTCAAATAATTTTTAATATCAAGAGGTGTTTAAGGCCATATGGGGGCCCAATACACCGACTTTTGTTATATTTCTTTATGAAAACTGCCCCTCTGCTACGCCCACTTTTCCAATTTTTTGGAATTCTAATCGGAGGCTTAGATATACGCTCAAATCCTAAGTTTCATTGAAATATTTGGAAAAAGTCCGATTTTGAGGCAGTTTTGAGATTTTTGTGACAGACCCTAGTACTGGAGGTACCCTTAATAATGGACCGATCCAGAAAATTTTTTGGGAGAATGTTTATGGCTACAAAAGAAGCATAAGTGCCAACTTTCGTTGAAGTCCCATTTGAAGTTCGGGTGTAGGGGACCATTTTCGAAAAACGCCCTTCTGCCACGCCCACTTTTAAAATTTTTGGAAATCGTATTACTTGCCTTGAAACATGTTCAAATATCAAATTTCATCAAAATATGTTGAAAAACTTCGAGTTTAGAGCAGTTTTTGTGATTTTCGTAACAGACCCTAGTACTGGAGGTACCCCTAAAAATGTCCCCGTGAGCACGCATACCAAATTTTGTCAAGATAGCTCAACTCCTTCGATAAGATAACTGTATACAGACAGACGGACAGACAGACAGACAGACAGACGGACAGACGGACATGTCTAAATCGAATCTCCTGGTGACGCTGATCATTTCTATATACATTTTGTATGGTCTATCTCGACTGGTTCTGGGTGTTACACACAACCCAACAAACGCAATATACCCTCGACACAGAGTGTGTCGGGTATAAAAAATCTAGTGTTCGCGCGAGATTCCAACCCGCGATCTTCAGAGCTCAAGGCAAGCACTCAACGCATTGAGCCACCGTAGGCACACTAATGGCTCTTGCTATTGACGTACTAAAATAAATGCCTTCATAATGGTTCCCTCGTCAATAGCATGTCTATTGTTTGTCTCCACTTTTGGTAGTTTTGCAATGACAAGCAATATTAATTGTCTATAGCGGTTTGCATTGCGAAGGGCATAATTGGTCAGTAGTACTGTTGACGCGGACAGTAGAAAAAGAGTATAGATTCACTTCTGTCATTTCCTGCAGGGCTTTTATCTGATTGCAAACATCTTCGTTAATTTTACTTTATCTATTCGCACAGTTCACTCGAGAATCTGTTTATGCAGAACTAGATTAAAGGCCATTAGAAGCAGGCCGCATCAGTGTCACTCACTCACTCCACTCACTCACTCGCTTTTCGACTCCTCGCTCTTGAGAGCCGCGATTTCAATTTGATTTCGCAAGAACCACTTTTGTTCCTCTTCCTCTCTGTTTCCCTTGAGATCAGTCTTTCTGCTGTGGCTTTAGTGTTTTTATAGATTTAATTAGAACCATAAAAATTGTTAATTCGACGCGCTGATATGAGGCAAGCATCGCTCGCGGCTAGAAAGAAAATAGCACAACAGCCGTTGATATTACTAATTGTAGCTGTCTATGGCTATGCCAAGAATTCCTTTGCATATTTGCAACAATTTCGAATGCAAGAAAAGGATTTTCATTGTATTATCAAACATTCTGTGTTTAAAACGTAGTTTTTAGGTTCCTGTTGGGCTGGGTCCTTGAAATATCAATGAAAAATCCTTTTTAGTTAGTTTAATTAAGATGGAAAGATGGCTTTTTGGTAAATATCTCAAAAAGATTCCTTTAGATTTTCATTAAATTTAATTCGGTGAAAGGAAATAGATACTTGTTTATTTTGTATTTTTAAGATATTTTTAATAATAGCCCGAAAGGGGTCCGAAATCAGAAGTAAGGTAATTTACCCAAATAAGGCCATGAAGGGTTTTTGCCACAGTGGCGAAAATTGGTTAAACTTAGAGAGAGTTTGGATCTTAATCCCTTTTATTTAACCTTTTTTTTTATCCGAAAATGTAAAAAAAAGTATAAAAAAGTGGTAAGAAGTATTCATTTGAGACATTTTAGAAATTGTCCTTTTTTGCCATATTAGGAACCCCATGTGATCAAAATGTTATGTGCACAAGGTAGGACTAAAAGAACAATTTCTATTTCTCCTTAATATTGAAAATCCTTGATTAGTTTTATGTTTTCCAAGCTTTTCATGGCATTTTATGAGTTTGGTAGATATTTTATATGTAAGTACCCGAAAATCGCCCAAAATTAAAAATAAAAGTGGCAATGCATTTCACCACAGCAGAGCTAAAGATTTCGCTGCCATAGCATGCTTCTCTTTTCCTCATGCTATATGCCTATGTTGAAGCAGAGTAGCTCTAACACATTGCAGGGATTAGGAAGAAGAAGAGTTAGACCAACAGCATATAGTACTATAGGTCTAACTGTCGACGTCGAAAGGCCTCTGCCCAATAAGAAACTCCCCATTAGGCAGGGATAGGAAACTCAACTCTTTCGAGAAATTCACCAAAAAGCTACCAACAAAAACCTTAAGCAGGAATAGGAAATTCAACTCTTTCGAGAAATTCACCAGAAAGCTACCAACAACAATAAGGGTAGATAAAAGTGGCACTATGATGCCACTTGCAAGAAAATTATCAAAGAAACACGGTGTCGGCTCGGTTTTTTATATTGCTTGAAAAGTTCATAATTGCAACTTTAATAAATGTATTACGTTATGTTTTGGCTTAATGTGCACGGATTACTTCAATTTGTAATAAATTGACATACATTTTTGACTACGGCTACGAATTTGATTGTAAATAGAATTTATTATTTTTGCTGAAACAGTGTGATCAAAAAGTTATGCGGACAGGGAAGGGTTAAAAAACAAATTATATTTCTCTTTGATATTGAGTTTCTTTGATTAGTTTTATGTTTTTCAAGCTTTTCATATCATTTTATGAGTTTGGTAGATATTTTATAAATGTACTCCAAAATCTCCCAAAATTAAAAATAAAAGTGGCAATGCATTTCACCACAGCAGAGCTAAAGATTTCGCTGCCATACATGCTTCTCTTTTCCTCGTGTTATATGCATATGTTGAAACAGCGTAGCTCTAACACATTGCAGGGATAAGGAAGAAGAAGAGTTAGACCTACACTCCTACATGATCGGCATCTTTCGATGTTAATAGCCTATTAGAGTCCGACCGAAGTCAAAATTTTCAACCATATATTACTATATATGTCACTCTCATAGATTTTGGGCGGGACATTTCGCGCCAGTTAGAAAAGATGTTACCGGCAGGCAAAAAAAGAGCGAAGAGAAATACTTTTGTGAGTGAAAAACTCATTTTGGTGGGTACCCAAGACCATGGTGTGTCCCAAGCCGTGTTGAAAAGAGCCAAAATAGAAACGGCTCCTGAGTGACATATTGTTTATAGGGTCGTGTCCAAACTACGTGAACCATTTTTTACTACTTTTTACCCCCCCCCCCTTCGGTGACAATTAGAAAATTTAAGTGACCAATTTGTCCAAGTGTAGTACTTTCAGGACCCCCCCCCCCAAAAGGGTCACGTATTTAAGTTATATATGTTTTCAACCGAAACCGAACCGAAACCGAATATTCGGTTTTTTTAAAGATTCGGTGGCTGAACCGAAACCGAAACTTTTCAAATCTGAGAAAAAAACTAATTTTATTGTGTGCTAGTATATGAATTTAAAATATTACATTCCTAGAGCTCGGATTTTGAATATTTTGAATTTTTTTGAATTATTTGAATTTATTGAATATTTTGAATTTTTTTGCATTTAACTGTGCTCTTTGATATTTTATTCACTGAAGTAGGCTTTTTTTTGTTAATTTGACAATTCAACATTTTAATAGGCATACTAAATCGAACTAATTGGAATTTTTGACTGTGAATTTTTTCAATATTTTGATTTTTTTGAATTTTTTTGAATATTTTCTGAATATGTTTTTGAATTTTTTTTTTTTCATTTTTTTACATATTCAAATTCCGAGGCATATACATTACTAATGTAAAAAAAAAAAAATAACAGTATTATGTTGAAAAAAAAAAAACAATAAAAAAAGTTAAAATTAAGGCTTTTTCACTTTAAGTAGTTGTACAAATTTTTTTCAAGTCTACCAAAATATGTTTGAAAGTTTCGGTTTCGGCCTTTTCCGAGCTAAAACCGAACCGAAACCGAAACTGAAAATTTAGGACGATTCGGTGGCCGAACCGAAACCGAACCGAAGCTTCGGTCGGACTCTATAGCCTATACCCAGATGCTACGTATGTAAGTAAAGTCCCATATGAAACACATGAAAAAAAAAACAAAATTCACTTCGAAGTAAATTGGTTACTTTCGCTTATACTCAGATGGCAAGTAAGCGTTCAGTAAATAATACGAATGGTTGCATCTGCGATTTTGACATTTCCTCCCTTTACTTCATGCAAACAATAGTCACGCTCATTCATCGTGAAAAGTAATCTGAAAGCAACTGATTCTTGACTAGCTGATTCTTAACTGCGCCGCGATGTAAACCGATTTTTTAGACATCGAAATTCTTGAAGAATTCCAAACAGAAAACATCGAATGCGAAAATAAAAGAAAAATAAAGAGCAGGGTGGAAAACTTCAATAACTTTTATAAGCAAAGGCTTGTGGAAAGACTTTGGGTAGAAATAGGCACTGTTGTTTTTTGGTAGTGTCAAATCTTTTTAGTTTCGAGACAATTACACTGTCGGCTGCAAAAAGAGCGCTTTTCTTATAAAAATCGACTTAAATTAATTATTCCGTTTACTTAAAATCTTTCTGCACGTGTGTATGAACAACTGCAAATTTCACGTTTAATACCGCGTTTTTTGAATATAAGCCTTTTCTATAGCGCCCCCTGTCTCTGTTTTTATGTAGCTGCAGAAGGCCTACTTACGTCAATTAATTGAGCAAGTATTTACTGCATATCTGAGAATAGGCTATAAAGTAGGATAAAAACGCCAAATCGACCCGTTCAAAAGGAGCATGTGATTTCTGGGAATCCACTAATGAGCCACATGAGAGACAACACGATTCGTTTTTTTCGTTTTTTTGGTCAAAACATAAATTCAATCATCGACCCACGAGACAATAAACTGCAAAAGTCCTCATCATATATATGGTCCTCATCAAGTGATCGTGTTTGCCCCACAGCTGTTAATTTCGATGTTTTTATATTTTCACTCAAATGAAAAAAATTCACTCGTTCTCGAAATCCGATTTCAATGAAATCAAATAAATTTATGATGAATATTCAAACATAAATCGCTTCACTTAAAATTCAGTAAAGTAAAGCGATCGGAACGAAGGCTCAAGATGTTGATTTTTAATGATTTCGCGCGACTTTTTAAGGATCAATCATTCATTCCGTTGTCACCCAAATTCATTTATTATGATTTTAAAGATAAAATTCAACGTTCCAAATATTTCCTCACTGTTTTCGCTCAAAGAAAGCGAAGTTTTAACTATAATTTGTTAATGCTTTAGTTAGAATTGGCGCCTAGATAGTCATTTCAGTCTATGACCTATCTAGATCTGCCGATCTATCCTCATGGTAATCTTTTCGTTTAAGGACTGGCGAATCTGAAAATAAAAATATTCACATATCTGAGAAAGTCGTTTTAACCCTCTGCAGCAGACGTGGTCTACCCAATAAACACAAAGATAATAGTTATCATATATGTCATAAATATGATTGTTTAGATGGATAATAATATGACAGTTGTCATATATGGTATCATATATGTTAACATAAACGATAGATATCATACATAATAAGATATATGTTATCTGTAATATGATAAAAATCATATATTTTAATGCAGTTGTTTTGCACTTACATTGATATAAAAAACTAGCAAGCTCAAATCATATCTCGCGATGGCGTAGTAGATGTGTGCTAGATTTGTAATCTGGAAGGTCCGAGTTCGAACCGTGTCACAGGCTAAACAAGAAGGGCGTTATAGTAGGCGAGCCTGACAATAGAATACCCGACACAGACTCACATGTTCAAATAATTTTTAATATCAAGAGGTTTTAAGACCATAAGGGGCCCCATATACCGACATTTGATAGATTTCTTTATGAAAACAGCCCCTTTGTTACGCCCACTTTTCCAATTTTTGTTTAACTATAATCGGAGGCTTAAATATATGCTCAAATTTTAAGTTTCATTAAAATATTTCGAAAAAGTCCGATTTGAAGGCAGCTTTGGGATTTTTGTGACAGACCCTA
Organism: Chlorops oryzae; assembly: GCA_020466095.1. Classification (NCBI taxonomy): domain Eukaryota; kingdom Metazoa; phylum Arthropoda; class Insecta; order Diptera; family Chloropidae; genus Chlorops; species Chlorops oryzae. The sequence continues at coordinate 9,124 of JAIPUU010000355.1, forward strand.
GTACTGGAGGTCCCTTAATAATGGACCGATCAAAGAAAATTTTTGGAAGGATGTTTAAGGCTACAAATGAAGCATAAATGCCAAATTTCGTTCAAGTCCCACTTGAATTTCGGGTGTAAGAGACAACTTCCGAAAACCGCCATTCTGCCACGCCCACTTTTCCAATTTTTGGAAATAATATTACTGGCCTTTAAATATGTCAAATATCAAATTTCATCAAAATATCTTGAAAAACTTCGATTTTAGGACAGTTTTTGTGATTTTTGTAACAGACCCTATAGTGGAGGTACCCCTAAAAATAGTCCGATCGGGTCCACTTCGAACTTGTTCTTACTCATGTCGCCGTGAGCACGCGTTCCAAATTTTGTCAAGATAGCTCAACTCCTTCGAAAGATACCTGTATACAGACAGACAGACAGACGGACATGGCTAAATCGAGTCTCCTTGTGACACTAATAATATCCATAACCTTTTGTGTGGTCTATATCGCTGGTTCTTGGTGTTCCACAACCACACGCAAGAAGCTGAACATACAACAAACGTTTTCTGATAACGCAAAGACCACAAAATATATGAAATTTTTGTCGTATGTAGGATTTTATATGACATACGACAAAAGTACTACTGAAGGGCTTAGATAGGGCGACATACGACAAAATGCACACTCTATATCATTTTTCCCCGCCTAACACCAATACTTTACATAAAGATAGCCGAAGGCCTTAGATGCTAGTGCTTTAAAACTTTTTCTAGCCAAGTAATTTATTACTTAAGCTATATGTATATAAATAAATAAATAAATAGGACAGTTTTTGTGATTTTTCGTAACAGACCCTAGTAGAGCTGTCATACTATCGATAGTCGGCCCATCGATAGTTTCGATAGTGATAGTCCAAACTATCGATATATCGTCGTAGTATCGCATGACTCGGAGTTAATATTTGAATTAAAATTTTTAACTATTGTTTATTTTTAGACAATTTAATAATGACAAAAGTTGCATCCTTTTTTAGATTTTATAGCTTTCAACGTATTACCGTATTTTTATTGGTAAACAGTTCATATTCATTAAAAAAACAAAAAAGGGAACAAAATCACAAGGTAATTAATTTACCAGCCATTGATTTTTGTTAAAAAACAATAACATGTCGACGTTTTTGGGTTCAATGGACGTCCTTCTGTCCGAAATAAGAATTTTCGATTTACTGAACATTCTTTCAAATTCCGTTGAAGTGGTCGGAATTTCTCATAAATCTAAAATTTACTTATCGCCAAGTACTCGCGTCCTTTTTTTAGCTAAAGATGAGCAACATTGTCTGTTAGTGATGCTTATCTAACTATCGATGGCGAATAAAAACCATCGATGGTTATTAAAAATAGAAACTATCGATAGTATCGATAGTACCATCGATAGTTTTGCAGCTCTAGACCCTAGCACTGGAGGTACCTCTAAAAATTGTCCGATAGGGTCCACTCTCGAACTTGTTCTTACTCATATGAGTACATATGTACCCGTGAGCACGCATACCAAGTTATTTATTATTTATGTGGTTGGCAACTTACTTTCCCAGTCGGCAAGTGTAAGCTTTATCAGCAACTTTTTCTGCAATAGCCTCTATGGACTATTGCTGAATTCATCGTTGAAAATTAACATTGCGATGTCCTAGGAAATGTAAGGACGAAATCTCATGCAGATAGCATGAGGAAAGCTTTCAGGCTGGGAAAAGGGAGATTCTACAAGCGCGAAAGCCTGAAAAGGAAAGCAACAGAACAAGCCGACTAATAAAATATTTAAGCTTTTATTTTTTTAAGAATTAATTTTGTTTAAAAAAAATATATATTATGAACTGTTTTTTTTTTTTATTAATAAGCCAGCAGTGGAAACTGTCACAACTCTGAACACTTTTTGATACAATATTTAATTTTTTTGTTTAAGAATTACCTTTTTTGTTTTTTATTTAATAAAATGAACTGATTTTGAATATAAAACAAATTTTTTCCGATTTTAAATCCTCCAAACAGGAATATTTTCTACAATGAATTAACAATCTTTTTTTCATTGTAGAATTCATATATGAATTTTTTGTGCATTTTCAAAAGAAGAGGTCGTTCACTATGCCTTACCATATGTAAGCTAAGTAAGCTATCATTTCCG
>JAIPUU010000770.1:0-27976 GCA_020466095.1 Chlorops oryzae
GTATGAAAGCGTAGCGAATTACCGAGCTGTTTTTTGGTGACAAAGCAAGCAGTTCTTGTCATTACTCTTTTATTGCTTGTACGTTTTCCGATGCGTGTCAAGAGCAACATATGTGCGCTTGGCACCTTAGATCAAATGACCGTTGCATTCATTTAGGGTTACAATGCATATGTTATATTCTGTATAAATACTTAAAACAAACTGTAAGAAAGACATTCAATCAGATGAACTCCTCAAGTTGGCACCACCAGTGTTAACCAACAAGCTAAAACAAGCTGGAAAAATAAACTAAATAAAATTACCTATACATAACAAAAGACTTTTAATTCAATCTTATTAAATGGCGATCCTTGCCAAATCGCGCAAATGCTAAAATTTTTGCGAATTTTAAATAAATAAAAATAAAAAGGACGTTTTGTTGTAAAAAAAAAAAAACTATTCTAAAATGGATCCCGTCGAAAAAGATATCCTAAAACACTTTGGAACTGCATTAAAAATGCAATTATAGTGAAAACAGGACCTTAATACACAAAGCAACAAATAATTAAAATACTTAAAAGTTAAAGACTAGAAAAGTATAAGAAAAAAATATATATATATACAAAAATAACATTTTTGAACAAAAAGGCTAAAAGCAACACAAAAGGAAGAAGGCAGATCAACCGGTAACTACCCAACGTTGGATCAACAGCTTTAACAACGGCAGAAACATCAGCAACGGCAAAGCAACGAACCAAAATACCCCCAAGCTAAGTTATATTTAAAAATATTATATTTTTATGAATCAAGCTGTATACTATTTAACAATTTTTCTAAAAAAAAAATACAAAAAATGTAGTAGTGTAGTCAATGGAATGACTTAGTAGTCGGGAAAAGTATATAATTTTGTTTTAAAAATTAATGTTGTGACGACCACAAAATCGTCACAACTTTGCACAAACAACAACGGGAAGAAACACAACGTCCACAAAAGACAACAACAACTGCAAGAAGACACAAAGCAGACATGCGCAACAACAACACAACTAAACGATCGAAATCGAACGGCGCGACGCAGCAGAGCAGCACGCAGAGCGCATGCGGATAATGCATGTACACAGTCCAAAGGTCGACACGCAGGAAAGGCGTGACTCAGAGGCCAAAGGTCGACACGCACGAAAAGCGTGACTAATAGTCCAAAGGTCAGTCCAGAAATGGATATAAAAGCAAGCGACGGCACAAGGAAAAGGCAGTCAGTACGAGAACAGCACAAGAGAAAATTCCTAATCGTAGTTATCGAGACCTTGCCTCACAAGCGATTAAAGAATTTAGGACAAATCTGAAGGATAATTGTTTGATCCTGGGTTTCTGGTAACGAGACAAAGCCTCACAAGGAAACTAGGTCCGATTATTATCCTTTCAGAGCATCTTTCTCAGAGCATCCTCGACAGTAAAACCGCGACAACGAACTACAGTGGACATCGACTAGAGGACCAACAGTGAAGCCCTCCGTGGAACTACAGTGAAACCCTGCTCGTGGAACTACAGTGAAACCCTGCTCGTGGAACTACAGTGAAACCCCGTTTCATGGAACTACAGTGAAACCCCGCTTCATGGAACTACAGTGAAACCCCGCTTCGTGGAACTACAGTGAAACCTCACTTCAGAGGACTCCAGCAAGACGCAGCCAACAATTACACGCAAATTACTTGAATTATATATTGAATTACATTGAATTATATATTACATTTACAGAATTATATTGAAATTAAACAACCATTGAAAATCCTTAGATAACTGCGTTGAAATATAAATTTCTTGTACGACCCCTGGACACGACTGAGCGCTACCCCGGCAGGATAGGTCGTTACAAGTGGCGCCCGAGCAAAATTTGACAAGAAGACACACAAGATGGTAAAAACTACATGGATATACTCTCTTCGGAAAGAGGACCTCTTAAATTACTGCGAGACTGTAAAAATCGATACCCAAGGCACCGTCGACGAGCTACGAAAACGACTGGCCGCATTCGCAAATGAGCACGCATCAGATGACGAATACGCACGAATATTACACGAATGGGAGGTAAAACACGCAAGAGCACCTTCACCACTTTTACCACTGGATGCAGACGCAAACCAAAATAATCCAACGGGAGCCATTCCGAAATACGTACACGCAGAAACTCTCCGAACAACCACATCGCCACCGTCAGTAACCGCAATTTCCATGCCAGCATACACGGACATTATCGACAAGGTCCGCAAATGGGGACTGAAGTACGACGGCAAGCAGGACGCTCTGAGCTTCATAGAAAGAGTGGAGGAATTGGCAGAAGTCTACGACCTACCGAAAAATATGCTGCCCAGAACAATGCCAGAACTTTTAAAAGACATGGCCCTATCCTGGTACAGGAACAACAATGCAGCATGGCGCATCTGGAGCAACTTCAAGCGAGATTTCCTAGAGTTCTTCCTACCACCACGATATTTCGAGCTATTAGAGGACACTATTCGCAGAAGAGAACAACAAGAAGAAGAACCGTTTAAACAATACCTATTAGCAATGCAGGAATTGATGCGACACACCGAATACACGGAAATAAAGAAACTGGATCGCATATATGAGAATAGCACCCACGAATTCCAGGGATATGCCAAGAGACGAGACTTTGCAACACTGAGAGGACTCATCGATTTAGCAGACGATTTCGAAAGGTTAAAAATCAAAAAACAAGACAGAGCGAAACAAAAGAAACAGCCACAAAACCGAACCGAAGAGCGAAGTCGCCGAGTTACCGAACAAAAACCACCAGAACCAGCACAAGACACCCAAGACAAAATCGATGTCTACAATGCATGCCGCCGATGCGGCCAACCAGGCCATCGCCAATTTGGCTGTAAAAATCCACAAATCCTATTTTGTTGGATTTGCGGGAAACGAGGAGTAAGGACAATTGAATGCTGCCGGAAATCGGGAAACGAGCAAGGGGACCGCCAATAACGAGGCACGGCGACAAACCCCTACAGGAGGCCTCGAATTTAAAATTCTTAAATAATACCATAGTTGCTCATATTAAACTGGGAGAAATACCCTTAGTAGCAACCATCGACACCGGAGCCACAAGAAACTACATAAGTAGGGCTATGGCCGAACAAATTCGGGACTCCAGCCAACGACACAAAATTCGTGCCAACATACAACTAGCAGACGGCACCAAAACACTCGTAACTGAAGCAACTACAACCACGCTACAACTCGGACAAAACCGCCTACAAATCGAATTAGCTATATTAGAGCAGGTGGTAGACGACGTCATACTCGGCATAGACACACTGGGAGCGCTAGACGCACAGGTGGAGATTGCAGGCCAGAGTATAAAAATTCCAAAGATTCAAACCGCTGACTGGAATGCACTCTCAATACGAGAAGTCGCCGAAAACACAACCGAGTCACAAAGCAAACCAATCTCCCGAGCAGAAGCGGAAGAAATAATTCAAACAGAAATAAAACGTTTCGAAAGCATTGAAGGCCCGTCTAACATCGCAAAACACTACATAAGAGTAAAAGACGACATTCCCATCAAAGCCAGATACTTTCCGCAAAACCCTGCAAAACAAGAAATCATAAACAAAGAAATCGATGATATTCTCGAAAAAGGATGCATAGAACCATCGAACAGCCCATACAGAGCACCAACGGTCCTCGTACGCAAGAAAAATGGTAAATGGAGACTCTGCATCGACTACAGGCAACTAAATGCTAAATCAATCCCTGACGCATACCCATTACCACGAATAAGCCACATTTTGGACCGTCTGAAGGATGCAAAAATTTTTAGCAGTCTAGACCTTAAAAATGGCTACTGGCAAATTCCAATGGACGAGGCAAGCAAACAGTATACCGCGTTCACTGTGCCCGGACGGGGCCTTTTCCAATGGAAGGTAATGCCGTTCGGATTACACTCAGCACCCGCAACTTTCCAACGGGCATTAGACTCAGTAATAACGCCTGAACTAGAACCGTTCGCTTTTGCGTACCTCGACGACATCATCGTACTAGGTCGAACACTGGAAGAACATATGACGAATTTAGTAGAAGTTTTTAGAAGATTACGTGAGGCCAACCTCAAAATAAATCCAGAAAAATGCGAATTTCTAAAAACAGAAATCAAATACCTTGGTCATATGGTAAGCGACAAAGGGATTCAAACAGACCCGTCAAAAATTGAAGCCATCGAACGTCTCAAGCCACCAACGAACATAAAAGAACTACGGCAGTGCATCGGAATCACTTCATGGTACAGACGATTCGTACCCGAATTCTCAGACACCATACATCCCTTGACAACACTACTCAAAAAAGGAGTAAACTGGGTATGGACCGAAGAGCACCAACAAGCTTTCGAGAATTTAAAAAAGAAACTTACTGAAGCACCCATCCTTGCATGCCCGGACTTTAATAAACAATTCATTTTACAAACAGATGCCAGCGACTACGGACTTGGTGCAGTGTTGACACAGGATGATAATGGAAACGAGAGAGTAATAGCTTATGCAAGCCGCCACCTTAACAAACCGGAAACAAACTACTCAACCACCGAAAAAGAATGCCTTGCGATCGTTTGGGGAATTCGAAAAATGCGTCACTACCTCGAGGGATACAATTTTATTGTCATCACTGACCACCTCTCATTAAAATGGTTAAATTCTATCGAAAACCCATCAGGACGCATCGCACGATGGGCACTAGAGCTGCAACAATATAACTTCGAAGTTCGTTATAGGAAGGGGAGAGAGAACGTCATTGCTGACGCTCTATCAAGAGATCCACTGGAGACAACACGACGCATACACGAAGAAGAAATACCACCTCTGCCCAAGGACTGGGTCACACGGAAAACAGAGGAAATTAAAAAAGAGCCACATAAATTTCCAGAATATATAATAGAAAACGGAAATTTATATAGACACCTACCGCCAAACGCAGACGATGAAGACAGCGTGGCTTGGAAACTATGTATAGGAAGGAAAGACATCGACCGAGTGCTAAACGAAAATCACGATCACCCAACAGCTGGTCACCTGGGTATACGGAAGACATTCCTCCGAACAGCAAAAAAATATTTTTGGCCGAGCATGATGAAAGACATACGGAAACATGTGTTTCGATGCAAAAGCTGTCAACATTTTAAGGTAAACCAACAGAAGCCAGCAGGATATATGCTCACTAAAATCGCAGATGAACCGTGGGCCATCCTATGCGCAGACTTCGTGGGACCATTGCCACGCTCTATACATGGGAACACAACACTACTGGTATTCTACGACAAATTTTCAAAATGGGTAGAATTGGTGCCACTACGAAGCGCCACTGCCGACGCAGTCCGGAAAGCCCTTCGGGAGCGAATAATCGCACGATACGGGGTACCCAAGGTCTTGCTAACCGACAATGGCACACAATTCACAAGCCGTAATTTAGAAAATTTTCTGGAAGAAATGGGTATACATCACCAGTATACGGCCCCATACACGCCCCAAGAAAATCCCACCGAACGAGCAAACCGCACGATAAAAACAATGATTGCACAGTATACACAATCATCACACAAACACTGGGACGAGGCGCTACCCGAAATCATGTTGGCCATAAACACCAGTGTTGCGAACACCACAGGCTTTAGCCCAGCCATGCTGACGCAAGGCAGAGAGCCGCGACTACCCAAAAGTCTTTTCGATGAAAAAACAACAGGTACAGGGGCAGAAGCACTAACAGTCACACAACGGCACAACCGACTTCAAGAAATTTTCAAAATTGTCGAAGTGAACCTAGCAAAGGCAAGCCAGGAACAAGCTCGCGCCTACAACCTACGGCGACGTCCGTGGAAACCTTATCGAGGACAACTGGTACTCCTACGAACTCACCCACTGTCGAAAGCCATTGACGATTTCGCGGCAAAACTGGCACCAAAGTTCGATGGACCATTTATGGTTGAATCCTTCTCATCTCCCGTGATAGTGAAACTGAGAGACGGTAAAACGTTGAAGACAGCTCACATCTCTCAGCTTAAGCCATTTTACACTGATGAATCCGACCTGCAACAAAATGAAAACGTTGAGCAACCGCCAACACAAAACAATAACGTACCTTTTCCGTCGAAATAAATATCCACGGCGACACAGGGCTCCCTCGGCGACGGCACGATAAAAAATTCATCCAAAACGGAATCGTCAGAGGAAAAAATTGGTAAAAAAAAAAAAAAAAAAAAAAAATATATTCGAGCATAAACTGCTTCCAATTGTAAAAATTTAAAAGAACCAGAGGAAAAGAAAACATATGAAAACTAAAGCCCGGTTATAATACAAAATAGGCAAATCTACATTATAACTGAAAATAAAATCCACAAACCCAATAGGAATCAGGTCATTGACCCAAGAAAGGAAGAAAATGGGAAAATTAATATCAGCCAATGGCACACAAGTAGATAGGAGTAATCACACACATAAACACATATGGAACAGAGGAAAGTAATGTGCAACAGTTGGTTAGAAAAGCAGCAGACAAGAATTATGAAATATGCTTTCCCACTCTATGCCAAAAAAAATATGCATATGCAGTAACAACGGAGGATCGACGGCGGCGTCGCAGCACTCATGAGATCAAATAAAGTTCAAGGCCATATAATATGCAAAAGAAAGTCTCGACCGAGGATAATGGAAAAAATGCAAATATGATTTCTCCTTTTCAGGGAAATAGCGTTATTGTCAAATTTATTTCTTTTTCATACAACAACAAATCCTTAAATTAGAACATTATAAAAGGGAGCAGTATCCCGACGAATAAATCATTTTGCGAGTAAAATACAACGCGATCACAATTGCAAATTTTTTTTAAACATGCAACACCCAACTGGAAATTCCGCCGGAGTCATCGGAACATACCCAAAGACAGGCCGAGGTTATTCAATCTTCAAGACGGATGTGGAGAGATTGGCCGAAGGAAAATGGGTGAATGACACCATCATCGACGTTTACGGGGCGTGGTTAATCCAAGGGCTGATATCACCTGAAGATCGGGAAAAGGTATATTTATTCAGCGGTCTTTTCTTCCCACAGCTACTGGCGATCAAAAATGGAGAACGGCCACGAGATTTTTTGAATGGATGGTTGCGAAGGGCAAAAATCTTCGAGAGAGATTATGTCATCATACCAGTTGTTGACAAATTCCACTGGACGCTCGTGATCGTGGACAGCACCCGGATTCTACACTGCGACTCACTAAGAGGAACCCGGCAACACGACGTGGCGCAACTAATCCACCAGTTCCTCCAAGACGAAGCAGCACGAACCGGACCGGAAAATGTAGAAAGAGTAAAGGCGATGAAGATCGTGGAAGTGCCCACAGCACAGCAAGAAAATGGTGCCGACTGCGGTTTATTTACCTTGAAATTTTTAGAGCGGTTCCTCACGACCATTCGCGCGGGGAAACGGTTCCAACCACACCACCTCATATTTGAAGCAGCGACGACATTGCCCACACGCCAAAAGTTGGTAGAGGTGTTCCAGGATATCTGCGACAAAGATGTGTTATGGTCGGAACTGATGAACGGAGTACTCGGAAGCGCACAACATGAAAATTTGGAGGAAAAACTACAGCAGATCGGGGTCGAGATGCGAAAACGCTGGAAGAAGGGCACCCAAAGCAACTGTGTGCGGAAGCTTGGAACGATCACGGCCATAATCTCGATAACGCGAGCTGGAAAAATAAAAATACAAAGGAAAAATTAACTGCGAAACATTCAAACCAATAACACAGCTGATCACGGGCAAAATAAAGCCGTGTTATAATGAATGGGACCCACACGAGCACACAAGTTTGACAAAGGCAACGTCACGTTTCGGAAGAAAGGAGGGAGTGTGACGACCACAAAATCGTCACAACTTTGCACAAACAACAACGGGAAGAAACACAACGTCCACAAAAGACAACAACAACTGCAAGAAGACACAAAGCAGACATGCGCAACAACAACACAACTAAACGATCGAAATCGAACGGCGCGACGCAGCAGAGCAGCACGCAGAGCGCATGCGGATAATGCATGTACACAGTCCAAAGGTCGACACGCAGGAAAGGCGTGACTCAGAGGCCAAAGGTCGACACGCACGAAAAGCGTGACTAATAGTCCAAAGGTCAGTCCAGAAATGGATATAAAAGCAAGCGACGGCACAAGGAAAAGGCAGTCAGTACGAGAACAGCACAAGAGAAAATTCCTAATCGTAGTTAACGAGACCTTGCCTCACAAGCGATTAAAGAATTTAGGACAAATCTGAAGGATAATTGTTTGATCCTGGGTTTCTGGTAACGAGACAAAGCCTCACAAGGAAACTAGGTCCGATTATTATCCTTTCAGAGCATCTTTCTCAGAGCATCCTCGACAGTAAAACCGCGACAACGAACTACAGTGGACATCGACTAGAGGACCAACAGTGAAGCCCTCCGTGGAACTACAGTGAAACCCTGCTCGTGGAACTACAGTGAAACCCTGCTCGTGGAACTACAGTGAAACCCCGTTTCATGGAACTACAGTTTAACCCCGCTTCATGGAACTACAGTGAAACCCCGCTTCGTGGAACTACAGTGAAACCTCACTTCAGAGGACTCCAGCAAGACGCAGCCAACAATTACACGCAAATTACTTGAATTATATATTGAATTACATTGAATTATATATTACATTTACAGAATTATATTGAAATTAAACAACCATTGAAAATCCTTAGATAACTGCGTTGAAATATAAATTTCTTGTACGACCCCTGGACACGACTGAGCGCTACCCCGGCAGGATAGGTCGTTACAATGTTATAAGTCTTTTCAAAATATTAAATATTAAGAATTTGTGATTTGATAAATCGAATTTGTGTTGTGTTGTTATATAGAAGGAATCTTCATTACAATTCTGCGGACAGGATCTACAAGTTTTGAAAAGGATGCGAGCGACGAAAAGTGATATGCTGTTAATGTTGGACCAGGACAATGTAGAAGTTTCGCCGACCGCCACAATCGCTCAGATTCGAGAACTATAAATCAGTTACACATATCAAATCCTCCGGTCTGGTTGAGCAAGCGCTCCGGTGTCTGTCAGCAATCAAAGTAGTGATTATCCTTTTGTCCTGACATCTTCCGTTGAATCAAGCGTCCTTGAGTCTGCCGTTAGCCAAACGCTGCTGTTCCGTTGTATCCTTCTGTCCTGATATCCTCGGATCCTTCTGTCCTGATGTCTTCCGTTGCATCAAGTGCATCGGTGCTACTGTTACCCAAACTACTTCCGATTCTGCTGTTCCGTCGTATCCTTCTGTCCTGATGTCTTCCGTTGCACCAAGTGCATCGGTGCCTGCGGTTAGCCAAGCTACTTCCGATTCTGCCATCCCATCGTATCCTTCCGGCCTGATGTCTTCTGTCACACCAAGTGTAAGGGTATCCGCTTCTATTTTGGGTATGTCCATTGAAGAAAAAATCACTCAGTTGCAACAAGAACGAGAGCTATTATTGTTACAACGAGAAGTTACAAATCTACGCAGCAACACACCAAATACTATCTCAGCTCCTCGCATGGACATCAGTATTATTGAATCTATGGTACAAAAATTCAATGGAGATGACAACTACGATGTAATTAAATGGATTGACGACTTAGCAGACGCATTTAAAATACTGCAGTTTGATGATCCAATACGCTTTGTTGCCACTCATCGGCTGTTGGATGGAACCGCGAAAGTTTTTGTATGGACTATAAGCGTTCATACATATGAAATGCTACGGAGCTCTTTGATCAACGTGTTCGGAAGGAAATACTAAATGAGGAAATTTATATTCAATTACGGGCGCGACGACTGAGACAAAATGAGAGCATTCATCGCTATATCCTTGAAATGCAGGAAATTGCTGTACGTGCAAAAATAACTGAAGATGAGTTGGTGGATATTATCATTAATGGTATTATCAATGGTTTGGGTAATACGGCAAATGGTGCTATTATGCTGTATAATGCTAAAAACCTCCAAGAATTAAAAGCCTTGGTTACGCGTTATGAAAAATGGCGTGCACCGTATGTCAACTCTAGCCAAACTCGACGTTTAACTCAATCCGGAACCAGTAATGGCATACGATCCTCTTCGGGTGGAATTAGTACAGTGTCAAACATCAATCAATCCTCAGTTAATCGTTCTGCTAGCACTGCTATAAATGATTCAATGACTCGATGCTTTAATTGCTCTCGGTTTGGCCATTTCCAGAAAAATTGTCCAATGCAAAAACGTTTGGAAGGTTCCTGTTTCCGTTGCGGAAAATTAGATCACATCTTCCGCAACTGTCCTCATCGTCCAGGGTTACCGAATGCCAACCAGTCAGTGGGGATACTTCACGAAAAAGAAGTCGATTTCAAAGAATTAGATGCAATGCAAATGGTAAGTGCTTCTTTAGGAAATACCGATCTTAAGCATGCCAGATTTAAACAGATGTATTCCCTTCTTGATTCGGGTAGCCCTAAATGCCTAGCACGATTCTCTGATGTTCAGAATTTTACGGACAATAAGTTAACCGAAACCAAATATCGCGGCATAGGGAACAAACCGCTGTTGTCCTATGGTGAAGTTTTTGGTTATGTGAAACTAAACGATCGGATAATAAAGCATAGTTTCCTTGTTATACCTGACGAGTTGTTATTTATGCCTTTAATTATTGGACGGTACGAAAAATCTCCGTTTGTGGTCGTGGGAGAGGGCGGGCCAAAAAAAATTTTTTACTGCACCTTTCATTTGCCTTGATCAATCAATGTTGGGAATTAAAAGCTTCTACGCCTTTTACTTCAGAACTTACGAAAAATCTGCGTTTGTGGGCTTGGCAGTAGGCGGGCCACATAAATGTTTCTTCCTACACCTTTCATTCGGCTTGGTCAACTTATGTTGCAAATTTGAAGGTTCTACGCCTTTTGCTTCACAAGTTACAACAAACCTTTATTTGTGGACATGGCTCGAGGAGGACGGCGCATTTTTTTCAGGATATGTCTCTTTTTGTAGTTTACTAGCACACCAAATATCAGTGAAGTGTGTTGAGTGGTTCTCAAGTTACAAGCATTTTACTGAAAACACATTAAATTCATTTGTGGGCGTGGCAGTGGGTGGAAGTCTCCCCCTTTTACTTAGGATCATACTCTGATCATGATATACCTGTGTGCCAAATTTCGCATTGGGTGGTCTAGCAGTTTTGGAGGAGATCCGACCAGAGGCGGACGGACAGACAGCCATGTCTTATCGATTCAGTTTTTGATCCTGATCAAGAATATATATATATATATTGTCATAAATAAATAGGTCATAAATAAATAGGTCATAAATAAATGCAACCAAGGTGAAGCATGCAATGTCACACATATGCTTGCGTTCTACCCTAAAATCAAAACACAATGGAATGGGTCAAGTATGAAAGCGTAGCGAATTACCGAGCTGTTTTTTGGTGACAAAGCAAGCAGTTCTTGTCATTACTCTTTTATTGCTTGTACGTTTTCCGATGCGTGTCAAGAGCAACATATGTGCGCTTGGCACCTTAGATCAAATGACCGTTGCATTCATTTAGGGTTACAATGCATATGTTATATTCTGTATAAATACTTAAAACAAACTGTAAGAAAGACATTCAATCAGATGAACTCCTCAAGTTGGCACCACCAGTGTTAACCAACAAGCTAAAACAAGCTGGAAAAATAAACTAAATAAAATTACCTATACATAACAAAAGACTTTTAATTCAATCTTATTAAATGGCGATCCTTGCCAAATCGCGCAAATGCTAAAATTTTTGCGAATTTTAAATAAATAAAAATAAAAAGGACGTTTTGTTGTAAAAAAAAAAAACTATTCTAAAATGGATCCCGTCGAAAAAGATATCCTAAAACACTTTGGAACTGCATTAAAAATGCAATTATAGTGAAAACAGGACCTTAATACACAAAGCAACAAATAATTAAAATACTTAAAAGTTAAAGACTAGAAAAGTATAAGAAAAAAATATATATATATACAAAAATAACATTTTTGAACAAAAAGGCTAAAAGCAACACAAAAGGAAGAAGGCAGATCAACCGGTAACTACCCAACGTTGGATCAACAGCTTTAACAACGGCAGAAACATCAGCAACGGCAAAGCAACGAACCAAAATACCCCCAAGCTAAGTTATATTTAAAAATATTATATTTTTATGAATCAAGCTGTATACTATTTAACAATTTTTCTAAAAAAAAAATACAAAAAATGTAGTAGTGTAGTCAATGGAATGACTTAGTAGTCGGGAAAAGTATATAATTTTGTTTTAAAAATTAATGTTATAAGTCTTTTCAAAATATTAAATATTAAGAATTTGTGATTTGATAAATCGAATTTGTGTTGTGTTGTAATATAGAAGGAATCTTCATTACAATTCTGCGGACAGGATCTACAAGTTTTGAAAAGGATGCGAGCGACGAAAAGTGATATGCTGTTAATGTTGGACCAGGACAATGTAGAAGTTTCGCCGACCGCCACAATCGCTCAGATTCGAGAACTATACAATCAGTTACCACATATCAAATCCTCCGGTCTGGTTGAGCCAAGCGCTCCGGTGTCTGTCAGCAATCAAAGTAGTGATTATCCTTTTGTCCTGACATCTTCCGTTGAATCAAGCGTCCTTGAGTCTGCCGTTAGCCAAACCGCTGCTGTTCCGTTGTATCCTTCTGTCCTGATATCCTCGGATCCTTCTGTCCTGATGTCTTCCGTTGCATCAAGTGCATCGGTGCCTACTGTTACCCAAACTACTTCCGATTCTGCTGTTCCGTCGTATCCTTCTGTCCTGATGTCTTCCGTTGCACCAAGTGCATCGGTGCCTGCGGTTAGCCAAGCTACTTCCGATTCTGCCATCCCATCGTATCCTTCCGGCCTGATGTCTTCTGTCACACCAAGTGTAAGGGTATCCGCTTCTATTTTGGGTATGTCCATTGAAGAAAAAATCACTCAGTTGCAACAAGAACGAGAGCTATTATTGTTACAACGAGAAGTTACAAATCTACGCAGCAACACACCAAATACTATCTCAGCTCCTCGCATGGACATCAGTATTATTGAATCTATGGTACAAAAATTCAATGGAGATGACAACTACGATGTAATTAAATGGATTGACGACTTAGAAGACGCATTTAAAATACTGCAGTTTGATGATCCAATACGCTTTGTTGCCACTCGTCGGCTGTTGGATGGAACCGCGAAAGTTTTTGTATGGACTATAAGCGTTCATACATATGAAATGCTACGGAGCTCTTTGATCAACGTGTTCGGAAGGAAATACTCAACTGAGGAAATTTATATTCAATTACGGGCGCGACGACTGAGACAAAATGAGAGCATTCATCGCTATATCCTTGAAATGCAGGAAATTGCTGTACGTGCAAAAATAACTGAAGATGAGTTGGTGGATATTATCATTAATGGTATTATCAATGGTTTGGGTAATACGGCAAATGGTGCTATTATGCTGTATAATGCTAAAAACCTCCAAGAATTAAAAGCCTTGGTTACGCGTTATGAAAAATGGCGTGCACCGTATGTCAACTCTAGCCAAACTCGACGTTTAACTCAATCCGGAACCAGTAATGGCATACGATCCTCTTCGGGTGGAATTAGTACAGTGTCAAACATCAATCAATCCTCAGTTAATCGTTCTGCTAGCACTGCTATAAATGATTCAATGACTCGATGCTTTAATTGCTCTCGGTTTGGCCATTTCCAGAAAAATTGTCCAATGCCAAAACGTTTGGAAGGTTCCTGTTTCCGTTGCGGAAAATTAGATCACATCTTCCGCAACTGTCCTCATCGTCCAGGGTTACCGAATGCCAACCAGTCAGTGGGGATACTTCACGAAAAAGAAGTCGATTTCAAAGAATTAGATGCAATGCAAATGGTAAGTGCTTCTTTAGGAAATACCGATCTTAAGCATGCCAGATTTAAACAGATGTATTCCCTTCTTGATTCGGGTAGCCCTAAATGCCTAGCACGATTCTCTGATGTTCAGAATTTTACGGACAATAAGTTAACCGAAACCAAATATCGCGGCATAGGGAACAAACCGCTGTTGTCCTATGGTGAAGTTTTTGGTTATGTGAAACTAAACGATCGGATAATAAAGCATAGTTTCCTTGTTATACCTGACGAGTTGTTATTTATGCCTTTAATTATTGGCAGGGATCTGCTCAACAAAGCAAACATAAAACTAGTTCAAGTTAAGAAACGTTATTCGAAGGACGAGCTTTTGAGTTTAAGTCGCGATAATTTTATTAGCTTTGATTTAAAACATCTTCTTAATTCGTTTGGCATGCTTAAGTCTTCAAACAGCTTGAACCGCAGAGATAATATGTTTGGTATTGAAAGTAATCTGACTGCTCCATTAAAACAAACGGAAGATATATCTGATCACTTTTCAAACTTATGTGCTATTGACTTGACTTCAAATTGTGTCGAACTTTTTGAAATAAATTTGGTGCTTCCTTCTGATCAACAACGTTGGCTTCGCTCTGCCATTTATAACGCGTATTTTAACAGCAAAATTAACCACCCTGTCCTTGATGACTATTGCATGAGAATCGATGTTACCAATCAGGTTCCAATTTATCATCGACCTCGCCGTCTATCTCATCAGGAACGTCTCGAAATAAGAAAAATTATTGATGACTTACTGAACAGAGGTATTATTCGTCCTAGCAATTCACCCTGTGCTTCTGCCATAGTACCCGTACGTAAGAAGTCGGGGGATATTAGGAAATGTGTTGACTATCGTCCACTGAACAAAATCACTTTACGAGATAACTATCCTTTGCCCTTACCAGACGATTGTTTAGAACATTTAGGTAATAAAACTTTTTTTACTTTACTTGATTTAAAGAATGGATTCAATCAAATTAAAATGCACAAAGATTCAATTAAGTATACCTCTTTTGTTACACCAGATGGACAATACGAATACTTGCGAATGCCATTTGGCCTGAAGAATGGGCCCGCTGTTTTCCAGCGTTTTGTTAATAATATTTTAAGAGACCTAATAGCTGCTGGACTAGTTGTGGTTTATATAGACGATATCCTTATAGCATCAATTGATTTCCCATCCCATTTGAATACAGTTATAAAAGTTATTAAGATATTACGATCTTTTAACCTTGAACTTAATTTAAGCAAATGCAAATTTGCTCAATCTGAGATTGAATACTTAGGTTTTCGGGCAAATTCATCTGGACTTCTTCCTAGCGACCGTCATTTACAAGCTATAAAGCGATATCCTATACCGAAGAACCATAAGCAATTACAAGCTTGCCTTGGACTTTTTTCATTTTTTCGTCGATTTGTGCCTTCGTTCTTAAATATTGCCTACCCGTTAACCCAACTGTTGAAAAAAGATAAACCTTTTAATTTCTCCAATGAGTGTCATGAATCATTCAATATACTTCGCCAAAAGCTTTTAGAACCTCCTATTTTATCAATTTTTAATCCAAATCGGGATACGGAATTGCATTGTGACGCAAGTATAAAAGGGTTCGGCGCTGTCCTTATGCAGAAACAGAATGATTTAAAATTTCATCCCATAGCATATTTTTCTAAAACCACTTCTGATTCAGAAAAAAATCTGCATATCTATGAATTGGAAACTCTTGCGGTTATTCATGCTTTACGTCGTTTCCATACCTACTTCGATCGTAGGCCTTTCAAAATAGTGACTGACTGTGATGCCTTAACACGAACCTTAGCCAACGAAAAGGGGTCAGCAAAAATAGCTCGTTGGGCTCTTTTTTTAGAACAATATAATTACACGATCCATCACCGTCCTGGGAAGTCTATGAGTCACGTAGACGCTCTAAGTAGAGTAGGAAATGTGGCAGCTGTATGTGACCTTGACATTGACTTTCAACTACGAGTTGCCCAGAGTCGTGACCCTGACATTGTCAGACTTCGGTCTTATTTGGAAACCACTGAAAGTGATGAATATGAATTAAAGGACTAAATAGTATTTCAAATATCCCCTTCGGGGACTCGTCGGCTCTATGTCCCTCGAGAATTAATAAATAATATAATCAGATGGACTCATGAAAAGATAGGTCACCTAAGCGTAGATAAATGTTGTATGGAAATTAAAAAACATTATTGGTTCCCACAAATGAAAACTCGTGTGCATAATTTTATTAGTAACTGCTTGAAATGCATAATTTATTCAGCGCCTGCAAGATCCAATAAGCGCAACCTATTCAATATCCCGAAAATACCTCTACCTTTCGATACTATTCATACAGACCATTTTGGTCCCCTCCCGTCGGTTATTTCAAAGAAAAAATACTTGCTTGTTGTCATTGATGCTTTTACCAAATTCGTAAAATTATATCCCACAGTTAGCACAAGTTCTAAGGAGTCATGTACTGCTTTGCAACAATACTTTAATAATTATAGTCGCCCTCGTCGTATCATAAGTGATCGAGGAACTTCTTTTACTTCCGATGAATTCCAAAAATTTGTATGTGACAACAACATTAAACATATACTGAATGCTACAGGTACTCCGCGAGCTAATGGTCAAGTAGAACGAGTTAATCGTGTTTTGACTCCGATAATAAGCAAAGCATGCCGAAAAGAGGGCAATATTGACTGGTCTCAAACAATTCGAAATACTGAGTATATTCTTAACAATACCATCCATACATCAACGAAAGAAACTCCTTCTATCCTGCTTTTTGGGGTAGCTCAACGAGGTGATAATGTTGATGAGTTAGCTGAATACTTGGAAGAGCGCAGTGATAAAGTTGATCGTGACCTGCCCAACCTAAGACAGTTAGCATCAGAAAGTATTCTAAAATCACAGGAAGCAAATTACGACAGATTTTTGAAGCATAGTCAACGGCTGAAACTTTTGTGAAGGGTGATTATGTGGGTATAAGGTATACAAATACTGGTTCGGGTTCCAGTAAAAAATTGGATCCAAAATTTCGCGGTCCATATGTAATTCACAAGGTGTTACCACACGATAGATATGTGATTCGAGATATTGATGGCTGTCAGATTACTCAAATACCATATAATGGTATTCTTGATTCAGGCAAATTAAAAAAATGGATGAACGAATATGCGGATCTAGTTGTCGATCAAAATCCTAAAGAAGCACGTATCAGGTCAAAACCCGAGCATGGGAACGAATATACAAAAAAGTTTAAAAATGATTGTGTTATAACAAATTGAGGGCAATTTGAGGTCAGAATAACCGAGCTGTAGTAGTGTAGTCAATGGAATGACTTAGTAGTCGGGAAAAGTATATAATTTTGTTTTAAAAATTAATGTTATAAGTCTTTTCAAAATATTAAATATTAAGAATTTGTGATTCGATAAATCGAATTTGTGTTGTGTTGTAATATAGAAGGAATCTTCATTACAAAAAATGAAATTTTGGGAGCTGTAGTAAACGAAATACTAGCAGGCTCACCCGCAGAAATCCCTCTAACAAAAACCATATGTATTTATATACTAACTGCCTCAGCAATAGTTAACACCCTATACAACGCATATAAGGTTCTGCACAAAAATTTAAAGAAAAAGTATGTAGCATCAAAAATTTAAATATATAAAATCTTGTTGTTATGTAATGCTAGATACACACGAGGCAACTGTTGAAGCAACATGTTGAGGCAACCTGTTTTAGCTGTTCAGTACACACGGGGAAACCGTTACAGCAACCTCATTAGTGTGTACTTCTTCTTAGTGAACAGACATGCAGCTGAAAAATTTTTCGAAATGACTGACGTCTTAAGGGAAATAGCTGCAATTATTATAATTGATGAAGTGTTATATGAAGAAGAAGAGATGCAGCCCAAGAAAAAGAAAAGATGTACGTGGTCAAAAAATTATCTTTTGAATAAATAAGAATTCTCAAATGAAAGGTTATTGAGGGAGTTAAAAAAAAATCAGCCACAGGACTACAAAAATTATATGAGGGTAGACGAGGCAACATTCGAAAAATTGTTGACTATGATCAAGCACAAGATAACGAAACAAGATACAGTGATGCGAGTTGCGATATCAGCAGACGTAAGATTGGCAATAACATTAAGATATCTTGCAACTGGGAATTCCTATGCGGACTTAAAATTTTCAACAGCGGTATCTCCTCAAGCGATCGGAAATATTGTTATTGAGACATGTGATGCCATCAATGAAGCTTTAAAGAACTATATTCATGTATAATATTTGATCATATCTACACAAATATTTGATTACCACCTACAATATTTGCAGCTCCCGAAAACTTCGGCTGAATGGTTGGTGGAAGCTGAAAATTTTTATAATAAAAGCAAGTTTCCGCATTGTCTCGGAGCTCTGGATGGGAAACATGTAAAAATAAAAAAGCCACCATATTCCGGATCCAATTAATTTAATTATAAGAAAACATTCAGCATTGTACTGATGGCGATTGTAAATAGCAATTCGGAGTTTCTAATGGTGGACATTGGCACAAATGGTAGAATTTCCGACGGTGGTGTTTTTAGCAATTCTTCGAAAAAATGCAAAACCAGCAACTAGATTTACCACAACCAAGTTCTGTGTATGGTGAAATACCAATTCCGTATGTTTTCGTGTCGGATGACGCCTTCGCTCTTCGTTCAAACATTATGAAACCTTATGCACATAGTAGTTTATCTTCTCCCCAGGTTTTATTTAATAAAAGACTTAGTTCGGCAAGAGTTAAAGTGGAAAATGCCTTCGGGATTTTGGCAGCAAGGTTTCGAGTACTGCACACGGCGATTTCTCTGGCGCCCGAAAAGGCAAGCAAAATAGTTTTAAGTTGCTGCTATTTGCACAATTTTATAAAAAAGGACATGGACTCGGGCAAAGGTAGATCTATTGCGGAAGAAATTATCGAAAATCAGTTCTTTAATTTGGAGCCAACTTTGGTTAGTAATTCACCAATTGAAGCCAAAACAGTAAGGAACAATTTATGCGAAGCTATTTATGCTTTAGATAACTTACAAACAAACTCATAAAGTTATGTGTTAAATGTTTACCGACAAACGTAAGCCGTAAAATATCACTGCACTACTTTTGTAGCGCAAAATATAACTATTTGAAAACACCTACTCTTCGGTTTTTGTCTTGATTGATACATTTCGGCTGTTAAAATTGAAATAAAAAATTTGACCTTTAATTCAAGATGTATATTTGTACATTACACATACGTATTGTTTTATACAAACATTTTGGAAAATTATGAAAATAAATTATCGTTCAATAGCTCATCATATGAAGAATATTCGCATTCATTTGCTACAACAGCTTCTTCGGTCATGACTTTCGGAGAAGGTAAGTTGCTTAAATATAAAGGTCGAGTACTCATACGTGATAATGTATTGCACACATTAGACCTGAATCTAGGTGCGGAGTAATAAGATGGCGTTTCAGTTCTCACAGAGGTTAAAGTTAATTGTCCCAGCTGTCCCAAAACAAAAACTTTGTCGCAAGCGTTTTTTGCATATAACTTTTGCTCAGCAGATAACTTGTGGTATGAGCATGCCCAGGCCTCTGCATAAATATCGGCATCATCTTTTTCCTTCTTCTGGTATAAATTGTCCATATGCATCGTAGCTTTTCGCAATAACTCGTTCCTCTCACATTTTTTGGATAGTATTTTTCGTTTTCCGCTTAAAATAGGGGTCTAAATAATAAAAATTAAGTATCAAAAATAAAAGACGAAGTATTTTTTAGTCAGAGCACATAAAACGTTGCAATGCATAACCACATCCACAGCACTTTCATCGTCTGAGAGTAGTACTGTAGTAAGTCCACTTTCTGGCATTTCTAAGTCCTTTAAAAACTCAAAAGCATTGAAATACCATAAATTCGGTTCATATAGGTCGTCAGCACCGGCACCGCTTTTTTCGCTTGCAAGTTTCCTTTTAAGTTTGCGTTTATACGTCGAACGCATATTCTTAACTCGTTTTTTTACATTCTCGACGGTTGCGTTTTCGTCAATGCATTTATATACTTCTTTTAACGTTACGTACGCCTTTGCCTTCAAATGTTTTTTTTTATATTTTTCGTTTTTAACATCCCACAATTCTCTAAGGTTCTTATATGCATTTATAAAATCAACCCACTCTTCGCTATTTTTAATAGCCATTTTTGAGGTTAAAAAAAGGAAAATATAATTTAATTTAATTGTCAATTTAAAACGAAAAAGTCGATTGATACTATAACATCGATTATTTGCCAGCACTAGTGAACAGCTGTTATTAGTTTTTCCATTAATTCAGTACACAACAATACAGACGAGCCAATCGTTGAGGCAACCGTCACAAAATATCAAAATTTTTTGATATTTAGGTGACGGTTGCGCCAACACGAATTTCAATAGGAAACAATGCTACATAGGAGGCGATGGTTGAAGCAACCAAGGCATGTTGTTTCAGCAGTTGCCTCGTGTGTATCTAGCATAAAGGTGACTGAGTATTAAACTGTCTTATGAGTGCTAGTTGGGAAAATCTTCAAACACAGCTTACTCTAATAAAAGCAGAATTCGATAGGTCATTCAAATGTACAGATAGACCAAAGTTACCTGCCGACGCAACTCAGGCAAAACATTTAAATATTTTAGTTCAACAACACAATTTAAATGCTGCCACCCTAAAAATATTTTTGCCTTTACTATCATAAACGCATCAATTTGAAGTGAAAAACTTATTTAAAGAAAAAAATCGAAATTAAAACATATCTTACGTAGAGTTGAAATTAGAGACCAGGTCCCAGACGACTTCACAAGTGCCTTTAGTTTAAAATTAATAGAATACGAAGACAGTAAAACACCACATCCAGACTCTGACAACAAAATACCGACACCTTTTGACGACAATCACCAGCCTCTACAATTCACATTTCATTTAGAACCCGAAAGACAGCCAAAAGCAATCCCAATGGCTATGACTATCATTGAATTTATCAATACAGCTTCAAAGCTCCTACCTTCATATGATAGTTCGGCAGAAGGCTTGCAATCATTTCTAAACGCATTAAATTTGTTAGATCAGATCAAAGGGACTCACGAGCCAGTCGCTGCCTCATTAATAAAAACCAAAATACAGGGATCAGCTTTGTCTAACATAACAAATGAGACTAC
The DNA here is from genome assembly GCA_020466095.1 of Chlorops oryzae. NCBI lineage: Eukaryota > Metazoa > Arthropoda > Insecta > Diptera > Chloropidae > Chlorops > Chlorops oryzae. The sequence goes on from JAIPUU010000770.1 coordinate 21,206, forward strand.
AATTGCGAGCATAAAAGAAGTCCTAAAAAGCAAAGTAAAAAGGGAATCCATTGAATCAATATCTGCCAAATTGATTGCGCTTAACCAAAATAAAAAAAAAAGCGGTTGACTTCTCAACAGAAATTGAAACATTATCAGAAAGATTGAAAGCTGCTTATTTGGGAGACGACATTTCTGTAGAGACGGCTAAAAAATATGCTACAAAAGTGGCAGTAAAAGAATAACGTAATAACGCAAGCTCATCTGAAACACCATTAACAAATGATAAAATTAAAAAGTTTCCAACTCTTAGTTATTCTAAAAAAAATAGCGCTATAAAAATAAAACATGGAAAAATAACCGTGAAAGAAGTCAACATAAATGACTTGATTGTTTACGAGAAAATCGCTTTGAAGCAGTTATTCTCGAGACTTGAAAAATTAGTCGGCAATCAAAGGCATAAAAATTTAAAAATTAAACAAAATGATGAGCTCTTTGTATATAAAAACAAAAATGACTTCAAAACTAAGGGTTACCAAATTTTAAAATCAATAACAATAGTAATCGCGCCCCATTTAAAAACAGTCACTGACATGAACGAATGCCTTAAAATTTTGGAAAAGTTTCATAATGACCCTGTTTTAGGTGGCCACCCGGGTGTCACGAGATTACTTGCAAAATTACGTAGATATTTTACATGGAAAAATTGTACAAAGACGTACGATCTTATGTCAGGAAATGCGCTGATTGGCTGAAAAACAAATCCTACAACGTCCCAAAAGAACCGTTCGTTATAACTCAAACACCAAAAAATTCGTTTGATACGGTGCAACTCGATACAGTAGGCCCATAACCAAAGTCAAGTGGTGGTAATGAATATATAGTCACAATCATATGCGAACTCCAAAATTCCTAATAGCAGCTGCAATTCCCGATTAATCCGCATAATTCGTTGCCAAAGTCATCGTAGAACATTGCAATCTCCTCTACGGATCTATCAAAAATGTTTTTACCGATATGGGCACGGAATATAAAAATCAGGTCTTCAAATATTGCAATTTACTTAAAATTACACATAACACTTCCACACCATATCACCATCAGACTCTAAGTACAGTAGAGAGGAGTCACCGTACGTTCAACGAATACATACGCTCATAATTCCAGAGAATTTGATTTTCTGAATAATTTTCTTTTCAAGAGGTATATTAACAACTTCGAGACTACCATTACTTCTAATCCCAAAGAATTCTGGCGTTTCGTAAATTCTAAAAAGAAAAATTCGACGCATCCAACGTCGATGTTTCTAAATAATAAAACTGCATCTAACTCATTAGACATAGCTAATCTTTTTGTCGAATTTTTTAAATCAAACTTTGAACCTAAGGATGATGACTTTGAATTTGATGAGCCATTACCGGCGTCTATAAGCTTTGAGTCTCTTGAGCTCTCCGTTGAGGACATCATTAAGGGGATTAGAAACCTTAAACCATCTTCCAAGACTGATGTGGCCAATTTTTCAAGTATTTTGCTTAAAAATTGTGCCGCTAGTATTGCTATACCGCTTAAGATAGTTTTCAATCTATCTTTAAGATCAGGTGTATTCATTGACGATTTGAAAATTGCTTCAATAACACCAATCTTTAAATCTGGCAACAAAAATAATATTGCAAATTATAGACCGATCTCAAAGATATCTACTGTATCCAAACTTTTTGAATCGTAGTCAAAGAAAAAGTTTTTTTTGCGGTAAAAAATTTGATATCCCCCTGTCAGCATGGATTTGTTCCAGGTCGTTCCACAGTTACAAATCTATGTCTGTTTAGTGAATATTGCATATCATCTTTTTCGAAAGGATCACAAGTTGATGTTGCATATATGGACTTCTCTAAGGCCTTTGATAAGGTGTCACATGCACTTATGATAAACAAACTATCCAAAATTGGCTTTCATTCACATATGTTATTGTGGTTCAACTCGTATCTTTCTAACAGAACGAGCTGTGTCCATATTGATGGCGAAAAATCTGCTCCTTTTGTAGCTTCTTCTGGAGTTTCTCAAGGGAGTATCCTTGGTTCTCTGTTATTTACATTATTTATGAATGATGTAGTAATGGTAATAAAAAGAAGCCAAATCTTATTGTTTGCTGACGATCTGAAAATTTTCAATAGGATTGACTCTCTTCATGATAGTCGAGCACTTGAAGCTGATATCTCCTCAATAAGTTCCTGGTGCGATAAAAACAAACTCTATCTTAATAAGTCAAAATGTTATTTTTTTCGACATATTGTAGGGTTGAGAATCACATTCTCACTGCTTACTCTATTGATGATATTCCACTACAAAAAGTAAATATCTTCAAAGATCTTGGAGTAATTTTTGATATTAAATTTAGTTTTAATACTCACATTAGTAGTGTCATAGCTAAATCATATGCAGTGCTTGCATTTATGCGCCGGAATTGTAAGTTTTTTACAGATCCCTATACACTCAAAGCTATTTACATCTCAATTGTACGCTCGAAGTTGGAATATGCCTCTTTTATTTGGAGTCCATTTTATGTTGTTTACTCAGCTCGAATGGAAAAAGTACAGAAGTCCTTTATAAGGTTCGCTTTGCGCTCCTTGCGCTTTTCTGAACCTTTTCCTTCTTATGAAGCACGGTTTGAACTAGGGTTGTAAAAAAAACATTCAAAGTTTCGATTTAATCGATTTTTTTGGCTTTTGATCGATTTTTTTAGAATCGATTGTTTTTTTTCGATTTTTAATCAAATCGATTTTTTCTTTCGATGTTAAAATTTTTTGGAAACTCTGGAAAATGTTTAAAATATGAGCAAAACGATATGTAAAAATGCAAAAAATACAGAAATTCACTGTCAATTCTTCTGAATGCACCTCCAAAAGTGAACAGAACTATAATTGAATATCATTAATTGACTAGCGTTAGGTAAGGTTAGGTTGGGGTGGCTGCCCCCTTTAAGGGGACACATTTAGGCCGCTTATGGGCCCATTGTGATACCACGAGGGAAGGCATGCCTTCCTAGTTACACCTTTGATGGAGCCAGTTAGACTCATTTATGAAGCGAGCCATGTCTTTTATTCGAACAGATGTTAGCTCGGTGAGGGAGGAGAAGAAGAAGGAGTCGAGCAGCCTGAATTTTCTCCTGGCCAGACTCGGGCAGTGACACATGAGGTGGCTTGCTGGTTCTTCTTCCTCCTCCGATCTGCAACTTCTACAGTGTAAAAGACCTCAATTATTGATTGACTGCTTAAACATAAGTCAATCTTGCTCTTCGATTCTTTGGCAATCCCCCTTTTGTAGTTGCGTTGAACGGCAACTGTTATTTTTCGACTTTTACCCCATTCGCGAAGGAATATTTTTAAAAATACTGTTACTCTGTTATTTTATAAACTTCAGAAAACAAAAAATAGGCATTATAAATAGGTTTGGAAAAAAAGAAAAATAAATCGATTTAATCGATTTATTGCTTCAATTAATCATCCAACATCGATTTATAACTATGCAGGTCTTCGATTAATTGAAAATCGATTTTTTCTTTAATTTTAAAACTCTAGTGTGAACTAATTAATCTGAAAACGTTGGAGACTCGTAGAAAGATTTGCTCAGTTCTATTTATAGCTGACCTAATCTCAAGTAGAATTGACTGCGGTTTTCTGCTTCAAAGCATAAATTTCAATGTCCCTAGAAGAACTCTTAGATATATGGAAGTTTTTTATTTAGGCACTTGCCGCACGAATTACGCTATAAATTCACCAATGTACAGAGCTCTAAGTTTATTTAATTCAGTAGCGTCAAACGCAAACTTTGATTATGTAAGCTCTAGAGAAAATGTTAAAAATATGCTTCACACTCTGTTACGAGTATAGTGATTCTGTTTTTCTGTTATCTTGATATATAGATTTATATATTTATATAAGTCTTCTTGAGGCTAGTCTGTAAGAACTGATGTTCATAGACGATTAATAATAAATAAATAAATAATTGTCACAAGATCGATCAGACTCCATCAACGGTTCAAAACTACACCCCTTTTGAATAAGTCTTTGGAAAAACAGCAACCCCTTTTGGCTTCACCAAGACGAATACAGTAGACCCACTTTACAACCTGAAAGCATACGGCAAGGAATTAAAATAAAGGCTTCAAGTGGCACAAAAATGAGCAATAAAACTCATTGAAAAATATAAGCAAAGGAATTAAGAAAATAATGACAAAAATGCCACAACACAAAACATATGTCCAAAAGCCTCGGTTTATCTTAAAAATTAAGCAGGTCATAAACTAGAAGGACTGTATAAAGGCTCTTATAAAGTAATAGAATTAGATCAGCTAAATAATTGTAAATTAGAAATCAATGGTAAACATACTTTAGTTCCTAAAGACAGATTGAAACTAGCACCTAAATAATATTTTTTACCAATAAGCTTTACAAATTAAAATCTCATCGCCTTTTATCTTTTATCTTTTACTTAGGATCATACTCTGATCATGATATACCTGTGTGCCAAATTTCGCATTGGGTGGTCTAGCAGTTTCGGAGGAGATCCGATTACAGGCGGACGGACAGACGGCCATGTCTTAATGGATTCAGTTTTTGATCCTGATCAAGAGTATATATATGTATATTGTCATAAATAAATGGGTCATAAATAAATACAACCAAGGTCAAGCAAGCAATGTCACACATATGGTTGCGTTCTACCCTAAAATCAAAACACAATGGAATGGGTCAAGTATGAAAGCGTAGCGAATTACCGAGCTGTTTTTTGGTGACAAAGCAAGCAGTTCTTGTAATTTCTCTTTTATTACTTGTTCGTTTTTCGATGCGTGTCAAGAGCAACATATGTGCGCTTGGAATCTAAGATCAAATGACCGTTGCATTCATTTAATAAATAACATTTTCTTTAAATACAAAGCAAATTGTAAAAAACAACCAATAAATGAATCCTTGGCCCCAAGTTCCCCAAGTGGAAAAGTGGAAAATTAAATAAATAAAATTACCTTTAAAAAAAAACATTTAATTAATCTTAAAAGAATCCTTCCATTGGAATGATAAAGTTTTGAAATTTTAAAAAATTAATAAAAAGAACTTTTTTAAAAAAAAAACTACCAAAAGGATGAAAAAAATATCCAAAACATTTAACGCTTAAAAAGGAAAAAGGAAAACAGGACCTTAATACCAAAAACAATTAAAAAAAACTTAAAAGCAAAAAAAAAATATAAGAAAAAAAAATATATATACAAAAAAACAATTTTTTAAAAAAACAAAAGAACACAAAAGGAAAAGCAGTCAACCGGAACTACCCAACTTGGATTAACAGCTTAAACAAAGAAACATCAGCAGCGGCACAGAAAAAAAAAAAAATTAACAATTAAATTTAAAACTTTTATTTCTATGAATAACGTATACTATTTAAAATTTTTTAAAAAATACAAAAAAGAAATTTCGGGACAAGTAAACAAATACTGCGGCCACCCCAGCAACCCTTTAAAAACATTTTATTTAAAACTAACTGCCTTAAATAGTTCCCCTATACAAAGCATTAAGGTTTGCAAAAATTTAAAGAAAAAATGAAAAAAAATTTAAATAAATAAAACGTTGATTAAAGTGCTATTTAATTGTCAGAGGCAGTTAAAACCAAACAAACTTACAAAAACAGAATTCGATAGGTCATTCAAATTATAGAAACCAAAGACCGCCAGCAACCAGGCAAAACATTTAAAATTTTATTCAAAACAAAATTTAAGCTCCACCCTATATTAGTTTTGCCTTAATCAAACGCACAATTGAAGTAAAACTTATTTAAAGGTACAAGAAAATTAAAAATATCTTACTAATAAATTAGGCCCGGAACGATTTCAATGCCTTTTTAAAAATAAAATCACGAAGACAGTAAAACAAATCCACATTACAAAAAACCCGAACCCTTTTGACGAAAATACCAGCCCCTCAATTCCTTTATTTAAAACCCGAAAGACACCAAAAGAACCCCTGGCTAGATACAGAATAAACAGAAAGAAATAGATGTTCGGCAGAAGGTTGAGTCATTTCTAAACGCATTAAATTTTAGTTTTTAGTTTAACACGCATTAAATTAATTTGCGCACAAGAAGTGAAGGAAAATCAAACACTTTAATCAAAAGTTAGGCAGGAAACATTCCAATTGCGTTTTTCGAAATGAAAAGAAAATTTTAGGGTTTCATTAAAGGCAAGTTTATATTAGAACCTTGTTGTATGCCTTTACGCATTCAATTTTTGCATGTTTAAATTCGTTTATTAACAACCATATAACACAATAATGTTGCCCTTGTTCCTGAAGCAAATCCGAAAGAAATGAAAACAGGAAAAGTAGGTTCACCAAAAGGTTGGAATAAGGTCAACTATTCGGTAACCGACATAAAATTTATTTTGCCGTTAAGTTCAAGAAGGGCCCATTAAAAATGCTAAATTTGGACCAAAGAAGTGGGAAAAAGAAAACCCTTACGCAAAGGAAAGTAACCAATAACACCTTTCCAAATATTGTCAAATTAAAGAAAATTTTATCTTTCTAACTATCCATTTTAAATGAGAACCATTTTGGCGTCTGGCTCAAGTATTTCGCAGTTATTTTAAAACTCTGCTTATTACCATCATCAATCAATTTCAAATCCCTTAACATGTGCTTAGATTCTAGCAACCTTCGAAAGGTTCGTTATTTCATTCGGCGTGCGTTCAATAAAAAGCGGTTTTCTTTTGTTTTAAAAGTTAAAATGTTTCAAACTCTTTTTACCCGG
>JAIPUU010000892.1:0-10777 GCA_020466095.1 Chlorops oryzae
TATGTTGGTGTTTTTCTGACAGTTTAGCCCTTCTTCATGTCCATAAATACCACAAAGCCTGCATAATGGCGTGTTCCTTCTTCTATAGCAAACGTCCCACAAATGTCCCATTTCCTTGCAGAATGCGCATGATAGTTCTGTCTGCATAGGTATCGTATTTAATGCATTTGTGTTGACTGTAGACGTGTAAGTAGCGTTTGGAGCTTTTATCCTTAGAAGTTCCTCTAATTTTATCGCTGACTCGATTAATTCCTTAATATTTGTACCATTTAATTTGTTTGCTATTTTTTCGTCTCTTAGACCTGTAAGAAATCGTCTCGCCGTCAAATCATGGTACTCCCATAACGAAGATTTCGCCTCTGGTCCATTCCAGTTTTCTTTTATCACTGTTTCTGCTTCATTGAGATATGTTTCCATTCGAGCTCCAAAAAGACTAGCCCGTTCTCCTTCTCTTTGAAAGCTATTATCTATATCCAGCCTTATATCTTCCAAAGTTCTCCTTGAAGCATATGTATTCTTCACAAAATGACACATTTCATCTAAGTTATGGAAAGTCTTTGGGCTCATTCGTTCGAATGCGTCTCCTGTTAGCCGTTGCTTGATAGTACTTATTACGCCTTGCACATGTTCTTCGTCGATTGTGGCTTTCAAAATTTCACATCCTCCGATAAATTTGAGTACTTCCTCTCTAAGTCCTGGTCCTTTCGCTCCCGAAAAATATGGAACAAGGAGATGCGCACTTCTGATGGCTTCGTTTATATTTGCTGCCATTGTGACTTTAATTTTCGGTACTTGTTGCTGTGTTGACCTTGGATTCTCTGTCTCGAAATGAGTTTGTTGGGCCGAATTACTTGTTGCTCGTCTTGTTGGAACTGGCGACGTTTCGCAAATTGTTCGTAATTCTCGTTTAAGATTGCCTATTTCCACTCTGAGGTATTGGATTTCTTTTTCTTTTGCCTTATTTTGTTCAATGGCGTCTGATAATTCGCTGTTTCCTACTGCCTCTTTGAGAGCTTCTCGCAGTGACTGGTTTTGTTCCTCTGACTCTTCAATGAGAATTGTTTCTTGATCTATTCTTTTTCGCAATGTCTGACAATTCAAGGTGAGGTGTTGAACAGTTTCTTCTAAATCTTTAATTCGCGTCTTTGTCACGACGTTCGCTGAACTTACTGAATTCTTTGCCTTTTCGATTAAGTAAATTGCTTCTTCCAATTGAGTGCAATGGGCCAATGCTAGTTCGTTTTGGATCAAAAGCAAAAACTCGCGATTTGGATTTATTTCTCGTATTAAACTCCACCCTTCCGCTTGAGCAATGCTAGCGTGTTCTTCGGACTCTTTTAGTTTTTGTTTTAAAGCTTCTAACTCTTTTTCCATTTAATCGACGGAAAAAAAACTCCGTTAAAAAAAAATTTTACGTGCAAAAATCGATGTCGTAAAGGGCACAATCTCAAAATAGCAAATTACATATGTATGTAGTTTATTTGTGTACTTACCATTTTGACTGCGATTCTGTTTTTGTCGATTGTTCTTTCTTCTCTTCGGCCCCTTGATGATTATTCTTTCCTCTGCCGCTGTTTTTTATTTAAAGTCAGTTATTCTTGTTCTGTTATAAAATTTTTTCAGTGTTTTTCTTTTATCCCCTTCCTGCTTTGTGCCGCTAAGGTGTCCTTCGGAAGTTTCACTCACACCCGGATCCTGATGAATTAGGTTTCACCACTGTTCGACAGGTTATAGCAGTACAGTACAAAAAGGTTCAAACAAATGAATCGATACAATTCGGAATATTTTTGCCATTTTTCACTAAAGTGCCTTTCGGAAGTTTCACTCACGCCCAGGCCCCACTGAATTAGGTTTCACCACTGTTCAGTAGGTTTCAGTGAATGACTCAAATATGCCCAATAAATATCAATTTTAACCCACTGTGGCCAAACAATATTTTATTTTATTATTTTGCAAAGTTGACCTGGCACTTGCAATTTAAGTTAAAACTTCACGGATCGTAATTCGTTCCCAACTATCCTTAGTCGAAAACCGGCTGCGCCATAATGTTGTGCGTGCTGGGGGGAAGGACCTCGCGTAAAGCGCCAATAAGGACTCCGTACTTTCCCAAATAAAAACACTGACTTTATTCGGTTATAAGAAATGTTTATTTAATAAAGTCCTTTTAATAGTTTCTATTCTAGCTTACTTACTGCCCTAATCCCTAGCTAACACGGAGATCCACACTTTGTCGTCCTGGCTCGTAAGTAGGTGCGCCAAAGTTGAGATCTGATAGTGTACTTGTCGACTCCAAAATGCAAGTCCCTTTCCGTTGCTCGATGATCAGCTTTTATAATCAGAAAGTGCTTTGCATGCACTTTCCTCGAGTCGATCATTTCCAGTGTGCTCTTCTGCGTCTCTGCATCGTTCTATTTCTTCAGCTGGCTGTTGTTGTCGCGCTGACCCAGTTCTCTTTCCATGTTGCTGCACTATTAAGTAATAATTGGTGACCCAATTCTGCATTTGGCCCACTGACCACTGTTTGAATATGATAGCTTCATATTTCAACCGTCGAGCTTTGTTGACACATTGCACCCGATCGCTATCGTTTCTTCGTTTCCGCATTATTGATGACACCTTGCTATTTTCTTCTTAGTGCCGGCAGTGTGACGTGACTTCGGTAGAAGTGACTCACAACAGTCGTCACAGCTGCGTTTCAAAAGCAGTCTACGAAATCAAAGTAGCTTCGATATTTAAAAACATTTAAAAAGAAAAGATTTCGTTGTAGCAAAAATATTGAGAAATAAAAGAGAAAAAATATTGCTTCGTAAATATTCGTTAAAATATTATCGTGGTAATTTAAGGAGGAGGAACATCCTTTAAATAAATATTGGATTTGTAAGGATCTTAGAAGGATCTATTACAATTATAACAAATATAAAGACATTAGCTTTCTAGCTTGTTACATCCTTTAAGGATCTTGGAAGGATCTGTGTGTGTGAATTCTTCGGTCCAGATTGTTTACAATTATGGAATTACAAGTTTCACAAAATATTTTTGAAAATGTGCCAGATTTTTCTCTGGATGATGAACTTGCGAATTATGTTCCAAAAAATGGACAAAGAAAAAGAAAATCGGGAGAAAGATCTGATAATAGTAGAATGAGTGCGAGAATTGATGAAAATCCGGCATCATCTTCAAAAGTCATATTTAACGCTGAGCTGTATTCTGAAGTTAAAAAGGTAAATTCAAGTCAAAACTTATGTGCTCAAGGTCGAATGACGGCCGATTGCATTTAATTCAGCTTTTTTTTAAATGTTTATTTTAGAAGAAACAAAATGTTTCATTTTTTCACTCAAAAGTTTATATACAGGGTGTCCCCAGAATTTTTAGCCAAACCTCACCAGGTGATAGCTAAGGTGAAGAGGAACAACGTTTGTTCTTGCGAAATTTGGCTAACTATTATCGTTTACGAATTGCGACACTTTAAAAAGATCCTTTTTAGTACGAATATTTGAAAACTTCTTATTTTAAGCAAATCGCTTTTTTTTTTTCAAAGCACAACATGTTCTTACTGAAATAGATTTTTTTTAAGTGCCGCAGTTCGTAAACGGTAATAGTTAGCCAAATTTCGCAAGAACAAACGTTGTTCCTCTTCACCTTAGCTATCACCCTGTATTTTATTTCAATATTTCTGTATACCTAATGCAGAATTTCGATTCGGACAAGACCACGACAGCTGCTAAATGTGTTTCATGCAATCGAGTAATTAGAGGCTCGGGAGATGTGACTTCGAACTTCGTAACCCATTTGAAAATAAAGCACGAATTAGTCTACGCAAAATATCTGCTTTTGAAACGTAGCTGTGGAGATTGTCCTTTTACAAACCAGCAACAGTTTGACAAGAAACTATTGCACGCACTGATTACTCAGCTTTGCCAATTTCAATTGAAGACTCCGGCTATAAAATTATGAGCCGACAGACAGCTGCAAAAAAATTGACTGCTCATTTCGATAGCAGGGTTTTTAAAATTAGGCAGTATACTTCTTCCGAAAAATATTTTTGCACAAAGGCTGATATTTGGTCAGGAAACCATCGCAGTTTCATGGGGTACACATGCCATTGGATAACTGATAACCTGCAACGAAAATCAGTTGCATTAGGTTGCAGAAGAATGCATGGACCACACACTGCAGAAAACATAGCAGCGGTTCTTATGGACATTAACAATTCTTTTGGACTCAACAGCTCTAATATTATTATGACTGTACTGATAACAGGTCCAACTTTGTTTAAGCTTTCAAAGAGCACGGGATGATGGAAATTTCTGACCATGGAGATTACGACAGCGATGATGATGTACCTGTTTTCGAAAACGAGGTTTTATTTCAAAAGCATCACAGGTGTTCTAGTCACACCCTTCACTTACTTCCTTCGACTGACTTCGTCAACATTTTAAAAACTGATCAGGCACTTTACATCCAGCATACAATGGTATGTGCTCTATGCTAAAACCAAATACGTTTTTAAAAAAATCTTGTGCTTATTTCAGGCATTCGAAAAGTGTAACTCGTTGTGGAAAAAGTGTAAATGGCCGAAATCATCGGAGGTTATTGTTGATACCTTAGGGTGTTCTTTGATTGTGCCTGTAGTAACTCGATGGAACTCATTATATGATGCTATAAAAGGTTTACTTCGGCACAAGAAATCCTTTGACCAACTGTGCGATTTGCTAAGTTTGCCACAATTCACTTCAGGTGACCTTCAATATTTAGAGTCATACGCTGTCCTCATGCAACCAATACCGATGACTCTGGATTTTCTTCAGGGAGAAAAAAAACGTTAGCTTTGGTTGTCTGCTGCCTGCTTTAATGACACTGTCCAAAAATCTTCTTAAACTGGTGAAAAAGGATGAAAACTTTATTTTAAGATTGGTCGCTGCTAAGTTGGAGGAACAATTAAGAAAACGGTTCGACACATTTTTTTTCGTTGTCTCCAGGGGCCTTACTCTGTATTGCGATGCGATTCGCAAATCGATGCGATAGCTTATTCCGAGTCGCAATTGGAACGGTTTTTTATAGTTTTTGATTAGTAAAAATGAGCTGAAAGGTTCGGAAATGCATTTCCAACATACCAATTAAACTGAAAATGGAAATAAGTGCAAACAACCAGAGTCTGATTTCGCAGTTGCAGCAGCAGTTTTAACTCCAGACGTAAAAACAAAGTGGCTTAAAGTGATACAAAAAGCACAACCTGATATCACCGAAGAAAATGTAATCAACAGGGTTATCAATATTATGTGCTCTTATATGCAGAGAGGGAACCTATCGCTTAAAGTTGATCATTTAAAGGAAAATGGTCTTACAGAAAGGTCCAAGTTTTTCAACTTTGACGATGATGGTATGTCAGACTTTTTCGATCGCTTTATTTTGTATATATCTACGTATTTCGGCGAATTCGCTTCCGCCTTATCAGGATGATTTCTAATTCGGATTGCTTTTTATTACTTCTCTCTGATATTGCACCCTTTATTACAGATGATGACATTGAACTTTCAGATGGAGTTCAAATCGATTGTCGTGACCTAAACGACCAGAAGACAGCGTTCTCAAACGAACTTCATCTAACAGGTTGGCTGATAAGTCCCCGGTCTGACACATAGATGGCGTCGCTAGTATTAAATGCATATTATTTTTATATAGTGGAAACCTTCAAATGATTCGTGTCAAAATTTGATGTCTGTAAGTCAATTAGAATGTGAGATAGAGCGTCTTTTGTGAAGCAACTTTTGTTATTGTGAAAAAAATGGAAAAAAAGGAATTTCGTGTTTTGATAAAATACTGTTTTCTGAAGGGAAAAAATACAGTGGAAGCAAAAACTTGGCTTGACAATGAGTTTCCGGACTCTGCCCCAGGAAAATCAACAATAATTGATTGGTATGCAAAATTCAAGCGTGGTGAAATGAGCACGGAGGACGGTGAACACAGTGGACGCCCGAAAGAGGTGGTTACCGACGAAAACATCAAAAAAATTCACAAAATGATTTTGAATGACCGTAAAATGAAGTTGATCGAGATAGCAGAGGCCTTAAAGATATCAAAGGAAGGTGTTGGTCATATCATTCATCAATATTTGGTATATGAAAAAGCTCTGTGCAAAATGGGTGCCGCGCGAGCTCACATTTGACCAAAAACAACAACGTGTTGAAGATTCTGAGCGGTGTTTTGCAGCTGTTAACTCGTAATACACCCGAGTTTTTGCGTCGATGACAATGGATGAAACATGGCTCTATCACTACAGTCCTGAGTCCAATCGGCACTCGGCTGAGTGGACAGCGATCGGTGAACCGTCTCCGAAGCGTGGAAAGACTCAAAAGTCCGCTGGCAAAGTAATGGCCTCTGTTTTTTGGGATGGGCATGGAATAATTTTTATCGATTATCTTGAGAAGGGAAAAACCATCAACAGTGACTATTATATGTCGTTATTGGAGCGTTTGAAGGTCAAACTCGCGGCAAAACGGCCCCATATGAAGAAGAAAAAAGTATTCTTCCACCAAGACAACGCATTGTGCCACAAGTCATTGAGAACGATGGCAAGAATTCATGAATTAGGCTTCGAATTGCTTCCCCACCCACCGTATTCTCCAGAACTGGCCCTCAGCGTTTTTTTTCTTGTTCTCAGACCTCAAAAGGATGCTCGCAGGGAAAAAAATTTGGCTGCAATGAAGAGGTGATCGCCGAAACTGAGGCCTATTTTGAGGCAAAACCAAAGGAGTACTACCAAAATGGTATCAAAAAATTGGAAGGTCGTTATAATCGTTGTATCGCTCTTGAAGGGAACTATGTTGAATAATAAAAACGAATTTTGACAAAAAATCTGTTTTTCTTTGTTAGACCGGGGACTTATCAGCCAACCTGTTATATCTAAGAGACCCGTTAACTGGAAACGAAATTTGGCAGAAATATGGTTTTTTGAAAGAAGCTTCAAAATTGTTCAATACAGCTTTGACATCATCGGCACCTGTAGAACGGCTGTTCTCTTTCGCGGGAATCATCAACAGCCCAAGAAGGCATTCATTGACAGACTTTTCGTTTGAAAAATTAGTTATTCTCAAAGCGAATGCTAATTTGTAGTTAATTGTTCTTCGTATACGTTATTATGAAATCATATGTAAAAATGAACAAGTGCTAGTGTTTCTTATTTGAAAAGTTTCGAAAAACTATGTTATTCAATTAGAAATTGAATATAATTAAATGTAGTACAGCGAGGGGCCCATATGTCCTTGCCTATGACATCGCAATGTAAAATTCGCCTCTCGAAAGTATTGCCGGTGGTTTGACGAGGGGTGGTCCTCCTAACCACAGGTGGCCGGTGAATTCAGTTGTCCGGTGCCGGTCCCACGGACTATAGGGAAACTTTGGAAAAACGATGTTATTCAATTACAAATTGAAAATAATTAAAATTAATAAAAAAAAAAAATCAGAACAAATCAAAAATAATCAAAAAAAAATCAAAAAACCCAAAAATAATCAGGAAAACTCAAAAATAATCAAAAAAAAATCAAAACTATTCAAAAATAATCTAAAATTAATCGCGATTTTTTTTTTGATTATTTTTTGAATTTTTCTGATTTTTTTCATTAATCTGAAATAGTCCTGATTATTTCACGATTATTTGGTAATCGCATCATTAATAATCAAAAATTTCAAGAAGTTAAATTAATAATGATTATGGATTAAAAAAATAACAATAATTCATGATTATTAATCTTAATCGGGATTTAACAGGTCTGAATTGTACAGACTGCTGTTACTAACAGACTTTGAGTATGCTTCGGAACTTGAAGAAGCTGTGAGTGTATACATACTCAATTTTAAGACATATTTGGTAATATGTTCATGTAGTGCAGCGTAAGAGTCTCTGTCTGGTAGGGGTTCAAATCTAGTCGAGGTGTGATTTTTTTTTTTTTAATATATAATAATTTTTTTTATTATTTTCAAGATATTTATTTTAATTTAACTTAGTATTATATTACTGCTTTTACTATTTTAAATGATTTTTTTAACTTAAGCGCTTGCTTGTGAAGTAATTGGGTAGCATGAACAGCGTTGCCCTTTGGATACTTTTAAAACACAAAGCTACAATGATACGCTGTTTCCAAAATGAATACATTTAAATCGTTGTCGGTTTCAATCAATTTTTCTCTTTAGACGCTCTTTACACACGGGCTTTTATCTCTACTTTGTTGTCTCTTGCCCGTGCGTCCATAGCTTTCAAACAACCTGATTTTTATCGACATGTCTTCCTGTGTAAAAAAGTCTTAGAATAGACATGTCCTACTACAATGGATATTTACAGTTTTTAGCCATCGAAGTAAAACAAACCATAATCGGCGGATTCGATCTACTCAATATCTACTTTTTGAATGAAATTTTTTTTTTGTTCGTTTCAGCCAGATTTGATACTATTTTGCTACTAATTTGGATACGTTAAAATTCTAGTGAGCGGCAACGCGGAGCATGAATGGCTTAACAGATATTGTGACTGCGTGTTAGAGGTGCAAAACTTTTGATAGTATCTATAGGTTTTTGAATTTGTAGATTATCGATGAGTAATGGTAGTTTTGTGCTTTAATTTGCAAAATAGTTTGATTAAATAATAAAAATATGCAATGAAATACTACGACTTTATTTGTGTAGTCCAAACTGTTTTTGGTTTTAACAGCTAAAAGATTACAAAAGATTAAAAAAAAAAGAAAACTATTCGCGTGCGTATCGTAGGACATCAGCCGAAAGAAGAGAGAGAGAGAGAGGGAGCTCGATGTTGATTAAACGTCACAATTTTGACAGACTTCAAAAAACGACTTGGGTTGCCACATCTATTGAATACTAAAGATCGATTCACACCGAAAGAAGTGCTATACTCAACACTCCCTCTCGCTTTATTTTCCCATAGTCATCTCAGCCAGACCATAGCCAAGAATTATATTATTGAACTTCTTTTTGCTGAGCGCTTTTGTTAGAGCATCTGCTAACTGTTCTTCACTTTTGACGTACTGCATGTCGATTGTACCAGACGCCTGCATATCGCTCGAATAAAAATACTGAATGTCGATATGTTTTGTTCGCTTCGAGGTCTCAGGATTTTTCACCAAACTAATCGCCTTTTGATTGTCGCAGTTCACTGGAGTAGGACCCTCTTGCTCACAATCTATTTCTTTTAATAAATTTAGCAGCCATATACTTAGTAGCCTTAGTCGCTGCACATATTGCAACAAATTCCGCTTCTGTTGTTGATGTAGCTGGTTTATATTTTTCAATTTTCCCACTTGAATTATATTTTCGCTTGAATACCCATCGGTTTGTCAATACATGCATGCCGTTTGTACGTTCATGGAGTGTCCAGGTTTTGTTTTTCTGCAAAGAATCTAGTTCGTCTTCTATAGCAGCAGCCCATTGTGCCGAATTTTGGCCATGCAATGCTTCTTCCAAGTTCATAGGTTCGAACTGTACCATGCAAACCTCAGCATCAATTTTGTTGGTCGCCAACACTCATTTACTTAGTTGCACTTCTTGTTTGGTACGCAGCACAATTGCTCTCATATGTCCTTTTTTGCTTCTTTTTATTACTAGTTTCCGTTGATTTCACATTTAACCCTCTCAGCCCCGAATTTTAACCTGCTGTCTAATACCATTATTTTCGACTCAAAACGAAAGGTGATGGTGAGCTGTTGAACCAGGCGAAGTTTTGAGTTGTTTTGATCCATCATATTGGTGCTGAAATAAATTATCTCCAAACAGAAAAAGGCCAATTCTCTTTGAAAAATTGTAACGTATTCTTTTCTTAGACAGTTAATCGACGGCACTTTATTAAAATCAAAAAATTTTTCTGCATCACATAGGCGTAGCTGCAAAAAGAAGGAGGACGTTCGAATGTTGCTTATATGCAACATTGGGCACGAAAGGGTTAACAGGTTGGCTGATAAGTCCCCGGTCTAACAAAGAAAAACACATTTTTTTGTCAAAATTCGTTTTTATTATTCAACATAGTTCCCTTCAAGAGCGATACAACGATTATAACGACCTTCCAATTTTTTCATACCATTTTGGTAGTGCTCCTTCGGTTTTGCCTCAAAATAGGCCTCAGTTTCGGCGATCACCTCTTCATTGCGGCCAAATTTTTTCCCTGCGAGCATCCTTTTGAGATCTGAGAACAACAAAAAGTCGCTGGGGCCAGATCTGGAGAATACGGTGGGTGGGGAAGCAATTCGAAGCCTAAATCATGAATTTTTGCCATCGTTCTCAATGACTTGTGGCACGGTGCGTTGTCTTGGTGGAACAACACTTTTTTCTTCTTCATATGGGGCCGTTTTGCCGCGATTTCGACCTTCAAACGCTCCAATAACGACATATAATAGTCACTGTTGATGGTTTTTTCCCTTCTCAAGATAATCGATAAAAATTATTCCATGCCCATCCCAAAAAACAGAGGCCATTACTCTGCCAGCGGACTTTTGAGTCTTTCCACGCTTCGGAGACGGTTCACCGATCGCTGTCCACTCAGCCGACTGTCGATTGGACTCAGGAGTATAGTGATAGAGCCATGTTTCATCCATTGTCACATATCGACGCAAAAACTCGGGTGTATTGCGAGTTAACAGCTGCAAACACCGCTCAGAATCATCAACACGTTGTTGTTTTTGGTCAAATGTGAGCTCGCGCGGCACCCATTTTTCACAGAGCTTTTCCATATCCAAATATTGATGAATGATATGACCAACACATTCCTTTGATATCT
>JAIPUU010000702.1:0-10951 GCA_020466095.1 Chlorops oryzae
ACCACGTTCGGCAACGTCCCCCACGTTTTCCCCATAAAACCCTTTTGGGCGACCTCTAAACCCCTTTCAAAAAATCTGAAAAAATTCTCAAAATGTTTTTAGGCAAACATCTTTCGAATTCCGACTCAACATTTAAACATTTCAACAAAATAAAAAAAAGTGTACGCCCTAGTATATATATGTCATGCATAATAAATGAAAAAACTTTTCAAAAAGCAAAAAACTTACTCCAAAACAATGGCCAACTTTTGCTTTGGACATATAAGGTCCCTCCTTGTAAAACGTTTAGGCAAAAGGTAAAATTTTCTCGTTAATTTGCTCAAAAGTTTCTGCGGTCATGTGAAAATTTTCGTAGAAAATTTTTGGATTCTGCACCATATTTGAGAACTGTAAAATTAGTCGAAGATATTTTTATTATTATGTGAAAGCTGCATTAGGCGGATATTCAATGAATCAGTACGATTGGATCAGACGATTGGATCTGTATTTCTTTTTTTGATTCTAACATGTAGTCGACTTACATCAGTTTCAAATCGTCCTTTTAATTCGCGTTCCAGCAAATAAGGGCTAACGCGATATGGCCTCATACTCCTCTTTTTGGTTTTCGCAGAGAAGGTGCGCTTTACAGTAGAGTTCGGATAAATGCAACACATTTTTTTTGCTCGAATTCTTGTGCAATTATGCGTTCTTTGCATTAATCCGTGCATGTTTTCATGGAACTCATAAAAAAGGCTTCAAAGCACCTTGCACTTATGAGGTTTTTGCATTTATTCGTGCTGCATTTATCCGTAGTTCACTGTATTGAAGTATTAACTACCAAAAGCTGCGATCGAAAAGAAAAAATTTGTGTGGTTTAGTTTTGTTAGTATGACCCATTTCCCATTTCCTGAGCATTCGTTCGAGCGTTCGTTACGAAACTTTCATATCCAATTTCGCATGAAACATTGTTTCAATTACATACATTAAGGCGCTTTCCATTTTGAGATTTGTTTGTTTTTTGTTTGCTGTTTGCTTTTTGCTGTAAATTTGACGTTTAATACCGCGTTTTCTGAAAATAAGCCTTTTCTATAGCGCCCCCAGTCTCTGTTTTTAAGTAGCTGCAGAAGGCCTACTTATTACGTCAATTAATTGAGCAAGTCTTTACTGCATATCTGAGTATAGGCTGTTGGTAGCATTTTGGTGAATCTCCCCAATTTGTTGAATTTCCTATACCTGCCTAATGGTGTTTTCCCCATCGCGGCAGAGGCTTTTTGACGTCGAGAGTTAGACCTACAGTCCTACAGGTTTAAAATTGAAAAAATAATTTTGCGCCCCCACGCAAAACAGAATTGCTACGGACTGTGCTCATGTAATGGCATAGCTTCATTGTTCATTGTTTCACTAGATATGTACATATGTTTGGCATTTATAATGCCAAACATTTATATTCGATATAATTTGTAGCTCTTGTTAGTGGCCGATCACAATTATGAAACAATGGCAAAACCTCGCACGTCTTTTTCTGCTTATAAATTGTTTAAAAACATGTTTTCATACGTGTGACCGGGAGTTAGAGATTTTAAAAATTTTTTCTCTGATTGGAAACAGCGTCGTTTATAGTGCTCCATGAATGAGTGACGAAACTACACAAATTCTCCACTTACATTTTATTGAAAAATATAGACAAAGTAAGTAACCGACTAGGCGCTGACTACAAAAATTGCCGAATAGCGGCTTTACCGACTACAGACCGCGACAAAACGATAGCACATTAATATATTTGGATGTTACTCTAAAACTATGAAAGCGGGAACTTTTTTTTTTTGAGGCACGTAAAAATGACAAGTTTTTCTAAGAATTCGCGATTTATTGGAAAATTTGGTCAACACGTAAAACCGTAAGCTGCACAAACAGGTTTTGGGTGCGACAAAACGATAGCCAAAAATGCTTAGTGCTAGAATATTTTCGATTATACAATAAAATAAAAGTATTAAAAGTTTTTTTTAGTAATGAGTAGACCCTCCATTATTTTTATTACTTCAGCTATGCGGGTCGGCAATGATTTAAACAGTTTTTTTTACGTTTTTTGGGGTATGGCCTCCCAGTGCCCTCAAAAATGCTTTCTTTAAGCTCCTCCACCGTTTCGAACTGACGATTTTCAGCATAAACAGCTCTAGCTAAATTTCCCCAACAGTTTTCAATTATATTTAGGTCCGGAGACGAGCTGGCCATTCCAAAATATCAATATTTTTTTTCATTGAAAAACTGTTTTACAATTTTTGCTGTATGAACGGCTGCATTGTCCTGTTGAAATATCATACCACCTGTATTAAATTATGTCCTCGAAAAGCTACTTCATTTCCTATCAAACGAAGATAGTCCACACTTTTCCATTTTCGATGGTACAAACTTAATTTCAGTCTTCCCGCAATAGCCAATTCCAGCCCATATCATAACACTTCCACCACCATACTGTCGGCGGCTTAAAACTTCCTCTTCCTTCCTCAATCGTGATAGTAGTATGACCACCCATCTGGTCCATCCAGATTAAATTTTTTTCATCGGTGAAAAGCACCTTCGCCAACGTTTCTTCCAAGCAAATGAGCTTCCGCAAATTTCAATCGCTTTTCTTTGTGTAAAGAAGTGAGAGGTGGTTTGCGAACTAAATTTTTGCGTTTGATATGCTGGCTTTTGTTCAAAATTCTTTGCACATTTCGGACGTTAGCTTTAATGCCACACTTTTCAGCAATTTTTCTGGCTGTGAGATGAGAATTGGATGCTACACGCAAAATCGCACGTTAATCTCTGCGAGAAACTGCTCTCGGCCGACTCCCAACACGATTTTGACCATAATTTTCTGCATCTTTTAACAGATTATAGATCACCTTTCTGCTTCTCTTTAAGTTTTCAGCGATTTCGGCGACTTTCAATCCATTTTTGTGTAAGTTTAGAGCCACGCCAGCCTCAGAACCATTAAGCAGCTTTTCCTCGACCCATCTCACCTCAAATTGCGCAAATACACCTTTTAATATTAAAACAGAAAGTACAACTCGAAAAGAAAATTGAGCGATGTGTTGTCTGAAGCTGTACAAATTAAACTAAACCCGATTTCCTCAAAATGTGCTATCGTTTTTGTCGCACCCCAAAACCTGTTTGTGCAGCTTACGGTTTTTACGTGTTGACCAAATTTTCCAATAAATCGCGAATTCTTAGAAAAAACTTGTCATTTTTACAGTGCCTCAAAAAAAAAAATTCCCACTTTCATAGTTTTAAAGCAGTGTAAGCAGCTAGAAGGCCCGCGGGCAAAACATTTGTGTTAGTGCTCTCATGCGTGTGAAGCCGAAGCTGAAAAACGAAAATCAGTCAGCATATATAACTATATATGTCACTCAGGAGCCGTTTCCATTTTGGCTCTTTTCACCACGGTCTTGGGTACCCACCATGGTCTTGGGTACCCACCAAAATGAACATTTTTCACTTAGGTACTCACCAAAAGTATTTCTCTCTCGCTCTTTTTTTGCCTGCCGAGTAACATCTCTTTCTAACTGGCGCGAAATGTCCCGCTCAAAATCCATGAGAGTGACATATATAGTAATATATGATTGAAACTGTCGAACGATGAGGGTGTGCTCGCATGACTTTTGCATTCACATCACATCGTTACGTTAAAACACGAAGTGTTTCTGTCTTTGTGTGCGTTTGGCTGTCACTGACTTAAACCTATCATGTTTCCATACAGTTTTATTGCCTTATGGGCTCTACGCAGATATGCAGGAAGTATAGAGCTCGTTATTGTGAAGTAAGTAAGTTTGAAGCGAGCTTCCCATATCAGAAAAAATTTCAAATAAATCGACCGAGCTTCCGGCTTGTTATACTTTACATTGTTGACATTGCGCAGCAGTTTTTCACTTACTTCCGCCAAAGAATGAACATGCTCGATGTTAAGTTGAAGTAAAAAGAATTCGCGCGCTCAAGTTTAAATGCAACCCTGCATGCTCAATAGGGTATTTGACTCATTTTTAGAAAGTATCTTGTTTGAATCTTTATAGCTTCAGATGATAGAGAGTGAATTTTTTTTCGAAATACGTTTCGTATTTGTTGTTAAAATCAATATTTAAATTTACATTTTTTCGATTAGGCCAAAAACGGTATTGCTTAAATGTTAATAATCATATGGTGAGTGTGACGTCGCCGCTTAGTAATCAAAAATGTAATAAGAGTATGGGTAGGGTTGCCAACCATACTCTATAATTTTTAAATCTACTATATTTCTTATCAATACACTTTATACTTTCTTGTACATAACAATAAAGCATCCAAAATACTTTATTTTGAAGAATAACAATAGCCTTTCCCAAACACCAATCATTTAGTCAATTGAAAAAGCAATATTTGCCTTGATTTGACACTTAAGGGCTCTACGCTCTAAAGCAGCAAGTAAATTTTCCTATACCAAACACATGTAGAAAAAACAAAGAAGTACTTTGGCTTACTTTCGCTACTTGAACCATACGCTGTATTACAAGTAATCGGACTCACAGGGTTGCATTTAAATCATACATTTTCTATATTTCTGTCGACATGTCATCGAAATTTCAACTCTGATTTCCTTTCTTCAAAATAATGAGCTCGTTACTTCCTTTCAATTTACTTTAACAGCGTTGAGCCCTTTAATCTGCGAACTCGCACTTTTAAATTAGCTTATAACATACCTTATTTGTCCCTAAAAAATTTGGCAGCCCTAGGCATGGGAAAAAATCTTATATAAATCGTGTACAACATTGGAAAAATCGTGTACAACATTGCTTAAATAAAATCATAACAAACGCAAAATGTCATATAAATGCTGTGTTGTGCCACAGTGCAAAAATACAACAATAAAAAATCCAAAGAAATTATTTATTCATGTGCCAAAGGATGCTTGAAGCGTGAAAAGTGGCTAAAATTGCTGGGCGTTATCCGAAGAGTTTTAGTGCCCTTTCACCATTTATAAGTGTGAAGATCATTTCAATGCAAGTATTTTATTTTTTTAAAGAAATTTTAATCCCAATACTGAACTTGATTTAAACTATAAGTTTTTCTTTTAGATGGAGCAACACGTACAAAACTACATGCAGTTAAAAATGGGATATGCTAAAGTCATGATATTGGCAGATGGAGATGTGCCATCGAAATTTGACTGTCAGAATGAGAGCAAAAAGCGAGCGGCGGATGCGAGTTGTTCTGAGGCGGTAGTAGCCAAGAAAGTGAAATATGTTGAAGAAACTTATGTTTCTGAAATGGAGATTGACAACAAGGAGAATATTATTAGGTTCGACTATCCAGAATCATCAAACACAAGGCACAAGAAAACAAACACTGATTTTATTTTAACCTCAGATAAAGCAATCTAAGCAACAACGGAGGCATTCATGGATAGTCGTATTGAATTTGTGACTTCAACCTTAGATAAAGCGGTCCAAGTAAAAATTAAAAATAACATTCATTACAGAAGCAAATCTACACAAACAGAGTTTCCTAAAATAAAATTTCTACTTCGCCTTTTAAATGTGCTACTACCTCTCGACATACTTCTCCTGCCAAGACTCAGTCATTAATTGATAGTCAATCACATAAATTTCGAGCACCTGCAGTAGGGTGTCCCAAAAAAATTTTTTTTTTGAAATTTCATAGCTGCACAGGCAGTTTTATGAAAAGCTAAAGGGGTAAAGTTTTTTCAGAATTTTTTCAGATTTTTTGGAAAACGTTTAGAGGTCCCCAAAGCCGTTTTTTCCCTAGTTAACAGAGCTTTTGGACTTCCTTTAATTGTAAGCATATTTTCATTTACGATGCACTCGTTTTGAGCCTTGCTGCCATCGTGTCGAAAAAAAAAATTTAATCTTTCCGTCTGTGTCGAAAGAGCAAAAGTTCGATTGTTCTTGTGGTCTATTTTCAGCGACAATCTCAAATTTTTCAAAAATTTACTTTAACAGCATAAACAAGGTGTCATAACTTCTTAAGTTACTATAAAAACCATGGAAAACTAATGATACAGTTTGATTCACTATGCGTTGTTGAAGCGTGTTAATATTAAATTATTTATTTAATTTGCGGTGGTAAGGAAAAAAACCCCAAAAACAATATGTTGCATACACAAAGGGGTAACTTTTAACATTCCCTGCTTATGTGATTGAAAAATTCTCTAGGTTTTCTGTTAATATATCAGAGCTATGTAAAGTGCTCTGTAAACTTTTTGAAAAATATATTGCATACTTTAAGTACAAGTCCTATTTTCATCTTTAAATGCAATTTTATAATATCTACGCGAATTTGTCATAACTTTTTAAGTCAAAAAACATAGTTTTATAGGTCGTACACAGCTTCTTCCCTATCTATATATAAAAAAATTAATTGCTATTCGTTATCTCGCTAAAACTCGAGAACGGCTGAACGGATATATCTTATCTTGGTCTTGGTGTTCGTGAAGATCTAAGAAAGGTTTAAAAGGTAAGAATACTTCGAATAACTGCCGAGAAAAATGATAGGAACACAAGTGTTAAACCATAACATGGGCCGGTTTAAAAGAATTGCACCAGTACCAATGACTGTTATTTCTCATAAGTCACCTGGCACAGATATTATAATATAAATTGGTCAGTAATTATCATTCATTAAGCAGCCAACTATTGTGTACTTTTAGAGTAAACACTTGTCCATCGTCACGATTCGCGAAATTCTCAAAATTTTAATTTTCCCTATTTAGGATTGCGTACTTAGCAACCAAAAAAATCCTCTATTGAGATTAAAATGTGACCATGGACATAATTTGCAAAATTCTCAAAACTTAAATTTTCACTATTTGGGATTGTGCATTCAGCAGCCAAATATGCTGCTCTATTAGGGTTAAAATTCGATCATCACCACCATTCGTGAAATTTGAAAATTTTGATTTTCACTAATTTGAATTGTTTTTTGGAAGCAACCAAAAATAATCCTCTGTTGAGCTTAAAATTTGACCACGGCCTCAATACGCGAAATTCGCGAATTTTAGATTTTTACTATTTTAAAGGAGGGAATATTTTTTGTTTTGATAA
The DNA here is from genome assembly GCA_020466095.1 of Chlorops oryzae. Classification (NCBI taxonomy): domain Eukaryota; kingdom Metazoa; phylum Arthropoda; class Insecta; order Diptera; family Chloropidae; genus Chlorops; species Chlorops oryzae. The sequence continues at coordinate 7,053 of JAIPUU010000702.1, forward strand.
CCCATTCCAACTACTTAATATAAATTAAAATTGTACTATCATATACAACTATAGCTGGCACTTGGCAAAAAATAGCGTGGTAGGATCAAGTAGTACCCACCATTAGAATTCTTATGGGAAACCAAAAACTCGATAAATTTTTAACACTCCAAGTACCTATTTTAATAATCGCATAGAAAATGCTACAGAGATATATTTATTGACTTATTTTTCAAAAAAACAACAATTTTACTGAAAACGCATTCGACAAAAATGCAATAGTTTTTATTGAGATGAAATATTTTAATCTATTTTCATGGATACTCGTTTAGCAACAAAATCCGGGGAATAAGCTTTCAAACAAAAATCATATATCAGAATTTTTTCGGTGCAAATATACACTCAACAATAAATTTTGAAAGTCTTCTTCAGAAGTGGTTGAATCAATATAATTGTGTGCCAAGGACACACCCCTCTCTGCAACGTCATTTACCACTTGTAAATTTTTAACTTTATTCTTTCCTTCTTGAAACTCGTTGCTTAATATCCAATTGTCTGGATCTGTATTCAAAAAATCCACGGATATATTGCAGGCTTCGAAGAAATAAAGGCTTTCTCTTGATATAAAATCTTCGATATTCGAACTTCCCAACATACTTTCCGATACATTTCCATTTTCACCGGTTGACTGATTTATATTTCTTGCCATGGAACGTAAAGTTTTAGCTTCGATGCGTTCATCAAAAAATGCTAGGGCAGCCAATTTGGGAGAGAGGTACCACTGATGCCTTAAAAATGTACTGAGAGTTGCGGAGGAAACGTCTTTATTGAACAGTTTATAGTTTTTCAGTTCTTTTAAAAGTTTGAGATCGTTTAAAGGAGCATAACGAGGAGTCTGACAGAATACCAGTTTTTTATGTATACTCGTATTATAAATGCGCAGAATTGCAGCAAAGCGTCACTTTTTTCAGAGCTCAAAACTGATTCCAATTGGTTTTGGTATATGCACATCTTTAATGAATATATTATTTTCATCATCCAACGGGCTCTATTAACGGCACCTGGAGCTTTAACTGTGAATGATTCCGGATTTGATCCTAAAAAAATTAGGCACAGTTCAAGCAGCTCTCTATAGTCCTCTCTGGGATGATTTATCTCCATCTGTGCTTTGATAAATTTAACCACGGGCTAAAAGTTTCAAGGGTTTCACCCAAGAGCCACACACTTTTACTTCGCAGCGAAAGCATCCTATTTAAAATAAAATACAGTTGTTTACTATTATTAACTTATCCATCGTAAATTTAGCTTACCGAACTTTGAAAAATTTCCGATGTTAAGTATTTCAAATAAAGTCGACCAAGTGCGTAGAAAAGGCTCCGTACCCTTTTCTATACAAAATCGTATTCCTTTCAAAGTTTGTGTCATATAACATATCGCATGGGTGATTGATGCTAAGTTTTTAAAGTAACAAGTGTTTAATTACGGCGGGAGGGGCGGGGAGTGGTAGTTGTGTCAAAAGAAACAATTTTTTCCCTTTTTTGCACGAAAGGATTTTAGGCATAGATGATTGATGTTAATTATTTAAAACAAGTAATTTCTATGGGGGAGAGGGCTTTTTGGAGTTGTGTCTTTGTCATATAATTGTATAATATATACTGGTTGCTATTTAATATTAAAATCGCACCATTCATCTCTTCGTCACATAAAAGTCGTAATCTATCCCTCCCTTCATATCCATCTTCATCTATCCTTTTCTGTTTTTCTGAGCCCACTCTGCGATTGAAATTATCTCCTCTTCCATTCGCCCACTAAGCACCCCATTCTTCAACCCTTTTCCAGCCCTACCAGTCATCCTAGCCACATCACACACTCTCCCTCTCTTCCTCTCTCCCTCTCTCCCTCTCTTCCTCTCTCCCTCCCACCCTGTCTCCCTCCCACCCTGTCTCCCACTCACCCTCTCCCGTTTTGTTATTCCATGTCACCATTCCCAGGGGAATAGAATAAAAAGTACTCAATGTCCGTCTCCTGGTTCTAAGCTATCTCTCCACCAATTTTCAGCCACATCGGTTCAGCCGTTCTTGAGTTATACTTTTTATATTTTGCGCGCGCAAAACTTTTGTATGGAACATAGAAAAGGCTATTTTCAGGATTTTCTCGGCAGTTATTCGAAGTATTCTTACCTTTTAAACCTTTCTTAGATCTTCACGAACACCAAGACCAAGATAAGATATATCCGTTCAGCCGTTCTCGAGTTTTAGCGAGATAACGAATAGCAATTAATTTTTTTATATATAGATAGGGAAGAAGCTGTGTACGACCTATAAAACTATGTTTTTTGACTTAAAAAGTTATGACAAATTCGCGTAGATATTATAAAATTGCATTTTAAGATGAAAATAGGACTTGTACTTAAAGTATGCAATATATTTTTCAAAAAGTTTACAGAGCACTTTACATAGCTCTGATATATCAACAGAAAACCTAGAGAATTTTTCAATCACATAAGCAGGGAATGTTAAAAGTTACCCCTTTGTGTATGCAACATATTGTATTTGGGGTTTTTTCCTTACCACCGCGAAATTAAATAAATAATTTAATATTAACACGCTTCAACAAACGCATAGTGAATCAAACTGTATTATTAGTTTTCCATGGTTTTATAGTAACTTAAGAAGTTATGACACCTTGTTTATGCTGTTAAAGTAAATTTTTGAAAAAATTTGAGATTGTCGCTGAAAATAGACCACAAGAACAATCGAACTTTTTGCTCTTTCGACACAGACGGAAAGACTAAACATTTTTCTTTCGACACGATGGCAGCAAGGCTCAAAACGAGTGCATCGTAAATGAAAATATGCTTACAATTAAAGGAAGTCCAAAAACTCTGTTAACTAGGGAAAAAACGGCTTTGGGGGACCTCTAAACGTTTTCCAAAAAATCTGAAAAAATTCTGAAAAATACTTTACCCCTTTAGCTTTCAAAAAACGCTTGTGCCCAGAAAAAAATTTTTTTTTGGGACACCCTAACCTGCAGCAAACAAAAAAAGTAATTTCCACGAAGATGAAAAATCAGACAGTGATATTTCTTGTATTACAGAAGTAACACTACTTTTTGTAGCACCAACATCATCATCAAGAGTTTCTGACACTGACAGTAACGTTACTGATATTAATATTCGAAAACAGCAATGTGTTGAAATATCTATACGCAATGTTTAAAAGAAACCGATTATGTATATTGGTGTTTCCAGAACAATGTTATTTTAATATATAATTGATTTAATTCATAAACATACTCAGAAAATGTGGAACATATTTTGTTATGTTTAAAAAAAATCAGATTGAATAGGACTTTTTCCCAGCTTGAAGATGATTTCGGGATATCTATATCGTATGCAAGTAAGGTTTTTCTAAACAATATTCCAAAAATTTCCAATGTTTTGTGTCCATTTATTGTTAACATAGATTATTGGGTTCAAGAAAAAATACTTTAATCATCGGTTTGAGGATTTTTAATTTGCAGATTTCATCAGTAGCAACACTTTTCTTTGATAACGTACTTTAGGGATGTAAATTGTGAAGAAATTGTGAAAAGACGTCGACATTTATAATGCATAGATTAATTTTCTTTTAAAAAGCGAATTTTTAAGGGAAATTGGGAAAATTAGAAAAAAGCACCTGCAACACTGACATTTCAGAATTTTGTAAATACAACACAGCTGGTGTTGTTTATTTAGCCGTGACGTCAGCATGCATTGACCAATCACAGACCGTTTCAAAACAACAACAACGTATTAATAAAATTATTGATTTTATTTTGCGATTTTTTAGCAAAATAAACATATAATTGTTTGAAATTTACTAAAATATTCTTTTTTACACCATACTTTATTCGAATTAACCGCATTTTGTTACAAAATT
>JAIPUU010000926.1:0-10344 GCA_020466095.1 Chlorops oryzae
ATTTCAATTAAACTTAGAATTTGAGTGTATATTTAAGCCTCCGATTAGAATTCAAAAAAATTGGAAAAGTGGGCGTGGCAAAGGGGCGGTTTTCATAAAGAAATTTAGCAAAAGTCGGTATATAGGGCCATTTATGGCCTTAAACACTTCTTGATATTAAAATATATTTGGACATGTGTGTCTGTGTCGGGTATTCTATTGTCAGGCTCGCCTGACTAAAACACCCTTATATGTTTTTCTCCTGCGTTGACTCGTTAGTGGCATTTTCATGCTGGAAAAATTCGATGTTCGAAGAAAGATGGGTGAACCCAAGCGACACAACTTGTCTTTAAACGGTTTTCAAGAGCGCTCAGAGACTAAATAATGAGAGCTAATGCTCTCAGATAAGCTCTTTGAGCGTTCTTGAAGACCTTATAAAGACTAAAAGGACGCAAAAAGGCGGGGCTTAGGGGCCTTATGAGAGTTTTTAGAGACGTGAAAAAAAAAATCAGTTTTCTCTCCAGGAAGTCTTTGAGAACTCTTGAAAGATCTTTAACAAATCGTTGAGAGTTCTTTGAAAGACTGATTTATGATGTCATCATCAGTCAGTGTGCGTGATAGGGACGCAAATATGCTCATAAGTTTTATAAATTATATCTATTTTCTTTTTCTTTAAAAAGAAACACAAAAGACGTCCTACATATTCAATGCTGGAAATATTTTGAACACAAAAGGACAGGTGTGAAAAATATAATGTAATAACAAAATATGAAAAATTGTAATGAAATATCTCGATTATTTAAACATAAAAATGAAAACGGAGATCAGTTCATTGGCAATATGATATATTCTACCCCACTAAATTTTCACGCGCCTTTAAAATATTAATGTTTTGCAAAAATTTTTAAGTTTAAAAATCGTTATTTTTTAAATTTTCTTTCCGTTTATTTTAAATTTTATTCTGTAATAATAGAAAACTTATTTCAGGCATTTTCCCTTCTTAATTCGAAATCAACATTTTCATTAAGCCTAAAAAAAGTTTGCAACTTAGATCCAAAAATATGGCGGATTTCCAAATGTCTTTTGAAGACCTTCTGAAAAGTTAAACGTCTCAATAGTGAGCAGACAAACTTAGAGTTGCATCAGGATTTTTTTGTTTCAATCTAAATAACACCCCTGGTAAAAGTTGCATTTTTAATTTGCTTTTGTTATTTCGGTTCTCACTTGTTAATGTCAACCCTGCGTAAATGAGAAAAATGTCAAAAACAAGCAATAAAATGTAATGACTCACTATTCCCTCTCAATAAGTTCTTTGTAAGAGTTTCCAAAGACGTGACGTCAGTGTAAATGTCTGAAAGGTCTTTATAAACAGGAATATAGAGGTCTACTCTCACAAAGCTCTTTAAAATGTATTTTGAAGAGTTTTCCTAATATGAATGTGTTAGCTCTTTGAAATACCAATATGGGAGTTTCCGAAGAGTAAAAAAAAACATTTTCGGAGATCGGTCTTCGGACGCTGTTCAAAGAGCTTATTGAGAGCTTTCTAAGACATCCGATTTTTGAAGTATTCTAAAGACGTTTGAAAGAGTTTTTTGAGACAAGATATTTTTTAAGGTTTTTATTATATTATACTTTTTGGAGAGTTTTCAAAGACATTAAGTTTTTCAAAGACCTTCTAAAGAGCATTCAAAGAGTTTTGTGTCTAAGAATACTCTCCAAATTTGATATCTGTGTCGCTTGGGAATAGACATTTCCTCTTACATAAGCATTTTCTGATTGATGATACTGAAAGCTATCCAATCTACAATATTCCTAATCCCTTTTGAATTTTAAATATTCTGATTGATATCAATATCAAAGGACACATTATGATCTAATCAAAAGTTACACCTAAATATCCGTGCTGTAATTTTATTGATTCTTAAAAATTCCTTCCATTCAGCAATGAAGATTGATTGATTTGTTGAAATGAAATTTTCTTGCCTTTCAAAAGCTTTTTATCAAACAGAAGAAGTGAATAAAATCACACAATCGCTCACGAAGAATAGACCGCAGCTCTACGCAAGACGGTTTTATATGGCAATTTGCTGCTATTGCGACTGCCTGCACTTCAATCGGTGGTAATCCGCACTTGACACTATGACGCAGCTGCCATAAGCTGCCATTTTTCATCCTCCATTTTGCAACTCCTCACAAAGCTGTACGTGCAGAAACCGCAACAAGATGTCAGATACCTACTTTGATGTGGTCTCGTATCCTGTGCCGCAGTCTGCCAGCGACACTTTGGCATTGGGTTCAGCAAATCCTCTTCGAATAGCTTTAATATTGATTGCGTTGCTCGCAGCACTCAGTTGTGTAGATTTGACGTTGCATAGAAATTTTCTTGCTCAGATTCGCGACACAAAGTCTTTACGACACGTTTTTAATTCAAAAGGACTTTAAACAGTTTTGCACGCAGCCTAAGCCAGGATATATTAGTTTTTTAAGGCTCTTGCGACACTTTGATTTGAGTTGTGCAAATATAAACATTTATATTTATTCAGAATCAGAATCTAAAATGGCTTCAACTTGGATATGTCCGAGCTCTGCGTGCAAGAGTCTGAATAATGAAAGGAGGGAAATCAATGTGCATAAAAAAATGAAAGTGAGAGAAATACCTAAAAGAAGAACCCAAGAAAGAGAATGATTCACACTGGCTAAGGCGATGTGGAGACGAGTGCATTGCAATGTTTACATTAAAGCTGCAAAAAGTCTCACGTTCTTTGTGCATACAGCTTAGTTTGTGGCTTTAGCGACTTTTATGCTTTACCCCAATTGACATTCGCCATGAACAGGAGGTCTGAGACCAAGAAAATTTATTGAAAAATATCGGTGAATTGAAGCCTTCAATGAAGTTTCTTATCCTTGTTTAGTTCAAAGCTCTCATTTGGATTTCAAAAGTGCTCGATATTCTGTTATTAAGACGACTTGGAAGAGCGGAAACATTTTGTAGTAGATGTTTAGCAAATGCTCCTTTGCACTGCTTGAAGAATAGCAATAACAGCACATAAACTGAATTGCTTTAGGAATAGCGATAACAGCACTTAAACTGAATCGCATATATGTTTAGCAGAACGCTTCTTTGCGCTGCTTGATGAATGGCAATAACAGCACTTAAACTGAATTGCCGATATTTTGTTGTTTGTTTGACAATCGGCACTTTAACCGAGTCAGTCTCTTTTCAATCAATGTTCACAGATTGCTTGCTATTGAAAGAGTGAATTTATTTTCATATTACATTGTTTTTATACAAATATTAAGCTAATTTGGCACAATTGGAATTTGAAATTTATTGATTGGAAAATGCTTATTAATACTTTCATATATAATATTTGATTTTGGTGGAATTTGAGCTATGACAAAAGGAAAGAAATATGAAATTTTGTACTGTCAGCATAATTCAAAGCTAATGATCGACATTCAGTTTTGCTTTTTCCTTTTGTTTACGTAAGCTGAGTTCAAAGACTTAAAGCTACAAATATGTGAATATATATATATTTTTATGTAGATATGAACATGCTCGCCCCGTTGAGCTTAGCTCAACATCTGAGTAGTGATGATGTTTTGTGGCTTGAGCTGCACTGCTGTTGCTTGCGTTGGAATTCGCTGAGAAGGCATTCTTTGCTAGCAGGCTGTTGTTTTCGTTGAAATTGGTCGCTAAATGTGAACGGTGAAATCAGTTGTTTCTAGTTGATTTCTCGGAGCTGGTGTTGGAGGATTTCTAACATTTTGTTTACATTTGAGGTAAAGCGGAATGCAAGCGATGAGAATCAATGAAGAGTATCCGATCGTCATATGATGAAAATTTTGATGTTCGATTTTATTTGGAAGCTGTGACCATTCTTGTGTTGCTAAAGAGGTTTGTAGTTCGGTTAAATTTTTTATTTGTGAGAGATACTGCTTTGTGTTGATTTCATCTAATAGTGGTTTTACAAGGGACACGTGGACCTTTGCTGTGACCTTTAACAAGCTGGTATAAGACGCTTGCCGCGAGCTGGATACTATTCGCTGTGCTTGAATGGAAACGAAGTTGTGTTTGAGAATGCATTCTGGTTCCAAGATAAGTAAACCTGAACCTTCAAGCGTTAGTTGTGTGATTTCTTGGTTACATACGACTGTTGCAGGAATTGGAGCTGGCATTGAATATAAATATTGGTTCTGATGACGTAACGGAATCCATGCCACTGTGAAGCTCGTTTTTTTCAGTGGACATTTGGTTTGTGTTTTCTTGTGAAATAAATTGATTTCGCAAGCGCATACTGTTGAACCTTCTTCGTATTGAATATGACCGCTGGAACAAATATATGAGTCAGCTGTAACTATTGTGCATGAATCAAATTCGGTATTACTGATGGATATATATTGTTTGTTTTGACTATTGATGGCCAAAATGTCGGAACATGTAGTTATGGAGATCATGGTCTCATTGATCCAGCTTGGAATGGCAACTAGATTAAATAATTCAAGTCTTTCAGGTTCAACTAAAGGTAACGTAATACTAAAAATGACGGTATTTTTTGTCAGTCCGCCTTTCACTTTCATAAGTTTGTACAACTGTAACATATCTTCCTTGTTTACAGGTAACTCCAGATTCTTCGGTAAATGAAATTTTATCTTTTCTACTTCATGTTGTAGCTGGCTGGGAGTAAGGATTAATGGACTTATAATGCCATGGTGAGTGTTTGTAAGTACATCTAGTATTGATGCCTGTGTCCGCTCTAGTTTTGCTGCGATAGTTGTTAGTTGAATGCAAAGTGTTGTAAGAATGCGCTGTAATTTTTTCTTCTCGCTGGTCTTTATTTTCAGTTTTTATTCTATTGAAAATTTGGGATATCTGATGATCCATGTGATCAAATTTTGCCTTCACACTTTCTTGATCCGCCTTGATAATATTTATTGTAGAGTCCACAATAGATGTTTGGTTTTTTAATAAATTGAGTACGTGACCTTCGTTTTCCTTAATTTTGTGTGATCGTGTTTGCCATCTGCTTTGCATACTCGGTATCCAAGACTCCAAACAAAGAATGTGCGATGTTTCCCACAAGATCTAGCGCTGCTCTTCTGAGTCTTCGTCCAGAAAGTAATGTGCTATCCATCAACAGTTCGGCCTCCCTGCTTTTAAAATGTTTTTCGAGATTTAGGCATGTTCCATTGTCTTTTAGCTCTGCACATAATTGGTTGAGAGCGCTGGTCCCATTAGAAAAGATGGCAAGTTCCGTCCAGAATCCTTCTAAGTCGTAATAGATAAGCAGCTGCCATTGGGTGGGTGAGACCATCGCCGATCCGATTCCTTCAAAGTGCATGCCCAATTGATTTTCAAAGTGGGTATTTTGAAATTTCGAGCATAGCACTAGGGGTATCAACATGAGTGCAATTATTGCTGTCATTAAGGTATACTGGTTGGAAGTGCGTCTTCTTTTCTTTGGCACTTCTGGGGTGTCGTTCAATTTAGCGTAGTCTTGTTTCCTGAAATATGTTTCAACATTTTCGATTTTCTCCAATGGAATACTGATAATTAGAGAGCTTTGAGGGTGTTCTTTTCGGTCAGATGTGCGGTTCTTTGAACTTTCTTCTGGTTCTTGGTTATTGACTGGTAATGGTGCTAATCTGTCAATTGGTCTCTTGCAAATGCTGTTTGCCGTTTTAATATCAACAACTCTTACGATTCCGTCATCGCCTGGATGTGTTTTTATAATCCTTCCTAAGGGCCATTGTAGCGGAGATGTATTTTCTTCCTTGAGAATGACCATGTCGCCTTGCTTAAGATTGCTCTGATGTGTTTTCCATTTATTACGGTATTGTAGCTCACACAAATACTCCCGTGACCATCGTCCCAAAATTCTTGTTTAAGATGAGTCACCAATTTCCACCTGGTTAACAGCCCGGTATTTGCTGGTGTTGAGCTTGCATCTACCTGTGCGTTAAGTGGCTCTCCTATTAAAAGGTGTCCAGGAGTTAAGGCTGCTAAATCATTAGGGTTGTCTGAGAGTGGACAAAGTGGTCTTGGTTTAAAATGGCCTCGATTTCGATGACAACTGTATCCAATTCTTCGTAGGTCAATGATGCAGTAGCCACACTTCTCACCAACAAATGCTTTGCAGATTTTACGGCAGCCTCCCATAATCCTCCAAAATGAGGTGCTCTTGGCGGGATGAAGTGAAAATTTATACCTCTGTTTATGCATTCTTTGTTGATTTTTTCACTGGACGTACTTGAGTAAATGGACTCTGCAAGCTCGCTGAGTTTATTTTTCGCACCAACGAAGTTAGTGGCATTGTCGCAGTAGAGGTTTTGACAATGACCCCTTCTGCTTACAAACCGTTTTTAATGATCCGATGAACGCCTCGGTCGTAAGGTCACTAACCAGCTCAAGGTGTACTGCTTTTGTCGCAAAACAGCAAAATATTGCGATGTACGCCTTTTGTGGTATTTTTCCTCGTACTTTAAAGTGGATCCAGAATGGCCCACAGAAGTCGACCCCAGAGGTAATGAATGGGCGTGCTGGTGATATCCGTGCTGAGGGTAAGTTTCCCATGACTTGGTTAAGCAATTTCGGTCTTGCTCTAGAGCATCGTACGCAATTTTGAACGATCGATCTAGCAAGCGTTTTTCCTTTTTTGGCCAGAATCTTTGTCGTAGTGTGAGAGAAGTGCTTGAGGTCCACAATGCCGATTCATTTCGTGTATTCCCTGCATTAACAGTTTAGTTATTGGATCGTTGTACGGTATAAGCATTTGATGCTTTGCGTCGAATGACAGTCCAGCAGCCTCCAATCTTCCACCTACTCGTATGATGTTGTTTTTGTCTAAGAATGGAGACAGGTTGCTAAGCTCTGCTTTTCTGTACTACATTATGCCTTTTTAGATGTTTCAGGTCGTCTTCAAAGTCTGATTGTTGGATAGTACGAATTATGACAATAAGAGCTTCTTCTAATTCTTGAACTGTTAAATTCACGCCAGTTGCTTGTTTTAACTTCTTGATGCGGTTGATGAATCTTATTCCATATCCTATAATCCTTTGAAGGGTGTGAAACGATCCTCGATGATTGATGTTGTAAATGATGTTTGATAAGTCCTCAGCAGACGTTGTTACTAGAATTGAGACTATCTTCTTTTGCTCCATTTGTGCAATGTTTTTAATTATTGCGTTGATATTTTGCTTTGGTTGGAGCCAGAGTTCCTTATTTCCGTGCAGAAACAAGGGTCCATAAAACCAGAGATTACATCCTGCTAATTTTTTAGGCGATATTCCTCTTGACAGAATGTCTGCAGGATTCTCCTTTGAGTCGATGTGTCGCCATTGTTGTGGTATTGTTAATTCTTGTATGTTAGATACTCGATTGGCCACAAAGGTATGATATGCTGATGATTGGGAATTGATCCAAGCTAAAACAATCGCCGAATCTGTCCACAAATGTGCTGTTGTGTTATCAAGGTTCAAGTCGTTCATTACCCGCACTGTCAGTTGAGCGCACAATAGTGCCGCACATAGTTCGAGGCGTGGGAGTGTTTGCCTTTTTAATGGTGCCACTCGTGATTTCGCGCACAGTAGTCTTACTTTTATGAGTCCTTCCTTATATATCGATCTTATTATTAGCTGCTCCGTATGCCTTTTCTGATGCGTCTGCAAAGCCGTGCACTTGTATTTTAAGAGGGACTTGTCCATCGTATACGTGCCGCGGGAACTTCATGTTATTGATAGATTCCAGTTCTTGTCGGAAGATCATCCATCTTGTATGTGATTCTGCAGGTAATGCTTCATCCCAGTCCAATTTCAATTTCCATAATTCTTGTATCAGTATTTTCGCCGTGACAACGATTGGACCCAATACTCCCAAGGGGTCAAACAATCTCGCCAAATCTGAACTTACTGTTCTCTTGGTAATGTGGTTGGTGTCTGTAAGATTAACCTTGACACAGAATTTGTCGCACCCAGGCATCCATGTTAAGCCCAATGTTTTAGTTGTTTCACCCTTGCTGTTGGTAAAATCAATATTAACTTCGTCTTCCTCTGTTGCTACGTTTCGCAATAATTGTTCATGATTTGCCCTCCATTTTTGAAGCTTAAGACCATGTTTATTTAAAATATGTTGTAGCTCTCGTTGAATCGTGAGTGCTGTGTTCAAACTGTCTGCTCCTCCGATCCCATCATCTACGTAAAAAATTGTTAAGAAGAAATTGAGCTCCATAAGGAAACTGCGTCATGTGCTCCTTGGCTATTTTTTCTAAACATTTTGTTGCTAGATAAGGTGCTGCTCTGGTTCCATACGTTATCGTATTCAGCTGGTAGTATTTTATTGGCTGGTCGGGGTCGTTTCTCCAGATGATTAGTTGGAATTTTCTATCTTCAGGGTGTATCAGCATCTGCCGATACATTTTTGTTACATCTGTGGTGAAAACGAAACGAGGCATACGAAAACGGAGTAAGATGGAGAACAGCTCGCTTTGCACCGTGGGCCCAATGTGCATTAAGTCATTCAGCGACAGGCCCGTCGTATTTTGGCTGAAGCGTCGAATACCACTCGCAACTTTGTTGTTAGGCTTTCTGGTCTCAGGATGCAGTGATGAGGGATGAAATATTTCGGATCAGTTAGTGAGGTGACGTCGATTTGAGTCATGTGTCCCAATGTTTCGTATTCTTCCATGAAACTGACGTACTGGCTTTTGATTTTGGGATTTTTCATCAGTCGGCGCTCCAGAGATAGAAAACGGTTGAAGGCTATTCCATGAGATTCGCCTAGTGCATCAGGGTTTTCACAAAATGGCAGTCTAACAACGTACCTCCCATCTTCATTCACAGTATGGTTGAGAGCAAAGTGCGATTCACATTGTTTTTCTGGAATTGAAAGAGGTTTTTGGGTGGCTGTCACATCTTCTAATTCCCATAGTCTGGCAATGGCGTCTTCTAAACTGATGTTTTCATCGATACATATGCCGCATGTTGCTGTTGATAAGAGCGCGTTTTCCACTTTTCCTCCTATGATCCATCCGAATACCGTATTTTGTAGAGTTGGAAGGCCGTGTGCTAATTTGATCTGACCAATTGACAAGAGTTGATGATAAAATTCGGCACCTAATAAAACATCAATTTTATCAGGGCGATTAAATGCTGGATCTGCCAATTCGATGTTTTTGGGGATCGGCCAATCTTTGATGTCCAAAGGTTGTGATGGTTGCGGTGAGATTATGTGTGGCAATACTGCAGCTTCTAGCCTTGTATTGAACTTGTTGATTCTAGAATGGATTGCCACATTAACTCTGTGCTGAACCTTTGCATTACTTGACCCAATTCCGTTGATTGATATTGAAGTGGGTTGTGCAGTAATCCCAAGCCGTTTGATCAGCCGTTCTGTGATAAAATTGAGTTGTGAGCCAGAGTCGAGTATTGCTCGACATTTGACTTCAGCGCCTTTAGCTCGAACGATTATCATTGCAGTGCTGAGAAAAACGTAATTGTTTGCTGCAGAATGTTTTGATGTGGTCAGTGACGTTGCTTCTCTAGCATTTTGTGTTGCTTCCACGACAGCTGATGAATTGATTTCTGTCTGTTTTTCTGGCCTGCTTGATTCCGTTCCTGATTTATTCGTGTTCTGTGCTGCATTTTCCAGATGAAGCAGCGTGTTGTTTTTTTGTTGCATTTCATGCAACTTCTTGAAGTGCAGCTTTTTGTGCGGTGTCCAGCTTTCATGCAGTTGCAGCATAGTTTATTCTTTTGAACAAACTGCAGTCGTTCTGGTGGTGTTAACTGCAAGAATGTTTTGCATGAAAACAATGGATGCTTCCCATTTTTACAAACTGCACACGAACTATCAACTGAAGTCACGGGTGCAAACCTTTGCCTTTGAATTTCCTGATCTGTCTTTTTCACCTATTGCTTCCAATGATTGGAAATGCCTTTCCAGAAATTGTAAGAAATCTTCTATTGTTGGAACTTCTCTTGGATTTGAAAGACATTGCTCATATCGAAGGCGTGTTGCGTGATCTAATTTTTTTAATAGCACATGTAGTAGTAATGGGTCCCAGGTTGAGGTGTCGATCTTCGATTTTTAAGTGCTAATAGACATTCTTGTGTTCTGTCATGTAGCTCCTTAAAATGGTCGCTGGATGCCTTTGTTGGGGTGTCGACCAATTCTTGAATTAGTTTTCCAACAAGTATTCTTTTGTTGTTGTATCGATCTACCACCATTGTCCATGCTGCATCAAAGTTTTCTCCAGTGGCCGCAAAGTGCTTTATTAGATTCGAAGCCTCCCCACCAAGTGTGTTTTGAGGTACCAAATATTCTGAACCTTTGGCATTGGTTGGAGCACTATCAGTGAGGTGAATAAA
>JAIPUU010001517.1:0-10195 GCA_020466095.1 Chlorops oryzae
AATATAAATTCAATTCGGTGGATTTTATAGCAACGCACACGTAAACGGGCTTCACCATCTTTGCCAGCAGAGTCAACTTGCCCCATATGCAATCACAACTTTCCTCTAAACGAAATACAAAGGCATGCGGAGAAGTGCTTGCGCAGAAGCAATGGACTTTCAAATGGTGCAAACGGACATTCCAGTAATGAAGAAGATGATACCGATGAAGGCTGTGGCGAGGAGTTCGAAGAGTACGAATGGGCTGGACAGAAACGCATACGAGCGTCTTCCCTACTCGAAGGAGGATATGCGCGCGTTGGCATTGGTCAGTCAGGTATGTAAAAGATTTAAAAATAACATTTTAAAGTTCATGTTTAGCAAAATATATTTCTATAGTTTCAAATCGTAACGGCGAAGAAGATGATGATGAGGACTTAAATGTCGTCGAGGACGATACTCATCTTTACGGACCTTCGCAGTATGATGAAGCGGATGTAATTCCAACGAGAATCTCTGAGAACGATTGTTCAAATAGTACTACTCCGGAAGAAGATGTTACCAGTTGCCAAGAAGATATACCCTCTGCCTAGGTTTGACGGACAACCAGAAGCATGGCCGGGATTTATCGAAGACATCCGAAGAACGACAGAGGAGTTTGGTTACTCAGAGCTGCACAACATCATGCGAATAAGAGAATCTCTCCATGGAAGGGCTCGCGAGACAGTTGAATCCTTGTTGTCAAGCTCACAAAATGTCAACGCTATATTGGAAATTCTGGAAGAAACGTTTGGTAGGCCTGAACTGCTTATAAAAAGCCAGATCGAAGCAGTAAGAAAATTACCAATCATAAAGGAGCGCAATTTGGATGAACTGGTGGAGTTTGCGGTGAAGGTCAACAATATGGCCACGTTTTTAAAACTATGCAAGGGAGAACATCACCTAACCAATCCCACCTTGCTGAGCGAAATCGTTGCCAAGCTACCAGTCACACGGCAGATGCAGTGGGCCGAAAAATGTGTGGACATGGACCACGTGCCCAACGTGGAAGATTTCAGTCGGTGGCTGAGCGCGTTGCGCAGGTTGGCGAATTTCGTCTCAGACACGCTTCCATCGAAGCCAAATGAGAATGCCAGTTCTAACAGTAAGACGGGTAACCAGAAAGATGGGAATGGAACCAAAGATGCTAAAGGCAACAAAAGACATGTATTCACGAGCGTTGCCACCGATAGTTGCCTCATCTGTCAAAAGAAGTGTGATGATATCAACGGCTGCGGAAAATTTTTATCTATGAGCGTGAATGAGCGCTGGGAAAAGGTAAAAGACGCAAAATTATGTTTTTTATGTTTAAAAGGAGCACATCGTGCAAACAAATGCACAAAAAAGGTACGTTGTGGCGTCGATAATTGCAACAGAAGGCACCATGGATTGTTGCACAAGCCTTCCACGAGTGGAACACAAGTAGAGGAAGACGAGGATAGCTCCCCTACGCCTGGTATTAATCTTCACGCTGCTACGCATAGCAAACGTGTGTTATTCCAATTGATAAGGGTAAAACTGAATGGTCCTAAAGGTTCGGTGACAATTTTTGCCTTCGTGGATGACGGGGCGGACGTCACTATGTTAGACTGGGATGTTGCTCAGAAAATCGGTTTGCAAGGTAAGGCTACTTCACTTCAACTGCAATGGCTAAATGGCAAGTCGGCAGCGTGCGCATCGAAAATCGTTCAGTGTGATATAAGTGGAACTGGATTTGGTGCCAAGAAGTACAATATATCACACGTATACTTGACAAAAGATTTAGATTTGCCCACGCAATCATTGTCACTTAGAAATTTGTCAAAATTCGCAAATATATCGGGTCTGCCACTTACTGATTACAAACAAGCAAAGCCCAAAATGGTATTAAGTCTGACGCATGCCTTTCTGACGGTTCCTGTAGACGTTCCTATATCTCCGCCATTTCCTGGGCCGATCGCCATTAACACGAGATTAGGATGGATCTTGTATGGACCTACGTGCGAAGAAGAAGATTTGGTGAAGAGGTCATGCCACGCGAGGGTGGTTGAGGCTAATGAAAATGAAATTTCGATGGACGAAAGGATGAAACGATACTTTGAAATCGAATCCTGCGGAATAAAGCCGGATGCGCCTCCCGTGGTCTCAGACGACGTGCAAAGGGCTTTGGATATATTGAATTCCACATTGCGATTCAAGGAAGGACGCTATGAGTGTGGGCTGCTCTGGAGAAAAGAATTCGAGCAATTCCCAGACAGCTACAAAATGGCGTTAAAGCGATTGCATACGTTGGAAAAGCGAATGATGCGAGACTCTGAATTCCGAACTCAATATTGCGACGCAATGCAAGAGTTCCTGGACAAGAGGTATGCAAGAATGATCCTCCCGACGGAGGCAGGCGAGATGACGCCAAAAACCTTCTTTTTGCCTCATTTTGGGGTGACGAATCCGAACAAGCAGAAGATCAGGGTCGTGTTCGACGCTGCGGCCAAATGTGTTGGTATAGCTCTTAACGACGCTTTATTGCCTGGACCAGACCTGAATCAACCACTTGTGGCGGTACTAATGAAGTTTCGCATGGAAAAGATTGCAGTTTGTGGGGACTTAAAGGAGATGTTCCTTCAAGTGGCAGTTGCGGAACAAGATCAAGACGCCTTTAGATTTTTGTGGAGAAAAAATCCTGAGGAAGACGTCCAACAATATGTGATGACAAGAATGCTGTTTGGTGCCACCTGTTCGCCCACGATAGCACAATTTGTAAAAAATACACACGCCCAGAAGTATGCAGAAAAATATCCTCGAGCGGTCACAGCCATTGTTGAGCGCCATTACGTCGATGACTACGTAGATTCCTTTCGTTCTGAGCAAGAAGCGATTCAAACAATAAAGCAAGTTAAGGAGATCTACAATGCCGCAGGATTTGAGCTGTGTAAAGTAATTTCGAATTCGGCGCTAGTGAGCAGCGAAATTGCCGACGAAAACACAACGAAAGTCAACGTAGCAGCAGATCGCGTAGAGCGAGTGTTGGGTTTATTCTGGCTTCCAGCCACGGATGAATTCGCTTTCAATCTGAACTTTCATAGAGTACCGAAGGATGTAATTGACAAAAAGCGAAAGCCCACAAAGAGAGAAGTATTAAGTGTGACTATGTCGATTTTTGATCCATTTGGGTTTTTGGGAAATCTCGTCATAGCCGCAAAGGTATTGATGCAACACTTATGGAAAGGTGGAACCGGATGGGACGATCCGATTCCAAACAGTCTTCATGGCAGGTGGGGTGAGTGGCTGGGTGGGTTGGAAAAAGTTAGAGACTTTAAAATTTCTCGATGTTATTTTTCGGAATTTCACTGCGTTCGAAAAGATCTCCATATTTTCAGCGATGCAAGTGAGCAAGCCATGGCGGTTGTGGCCTACTGGAGAATTTGTAATAAAGATGGAACTCGTTTGGCTTTCGTGATGGGCAAGACCAACTGTGCGCCCATTCGTACGATGTCTATTCCGAGGCTCGAACTACAAGCAGCGACGCTGGCCGTGCGGTTGAAAACTTGCATCGAGAAGTTTCATGGGGTCAAAGTAGACAGCGTGCAATACTGGTCCGACTCGCACACTGTCATAAGGTGGCTAAAGAAGGAATCGAGACTTTATAAGCAATTTGTGGCCAACCGCATCGCCGAAATTCTGGAGAGCTCGGAAGACAAAGACTGGCGCTGGGTGCCAGGTCCCTTAAATCCGGCCGACGATGGTACGAGAGCTTCAGTTGACTTTGAGGTCGAAAATCGTTGGACAATTGGACCAAAATTCTTACTCCAGCAGGAAGAAGAGTGGCCAGTGTTCCCCGGTGATCCTCCAAGCTACTGTGATAATAAGGAGTTAAAGAAAAAGACTGGATTTGCACTAACAACCCGTTGCAAAAAGATGCTTCATTTCGATGTCAACAACACTTCGAATTACAATCGTATGTGGAGAGGAATAGCTTGGGTCTTGCGCTTTGCGTTTAATATGTCGACGTTTTTAACAAAAAATTCCAAACGCACTGGCGCACTTTCAATACAGGAGCTAGAAGAAGCCGAGGCGTTTATGTGGCGCTCAGTACAGATGCACGAATTCAGTCAGGATTACGAAAGGTTGGCGGAGGGTGAATCAATCAGCAGTAAAAGTGAGCTGAAATCCTTGAATCCGTACTTAGACGAAAATGGACTTATTCGATGCAGCGGAAGGATTGATAATGCACCTTACTTGAAATGGGAATCTAAGCGGCCAATAATCCTGCCGAAGAATCACCGTCTGACGCGCCTATTAGTCGAGTGGTATCATAGGCGACTAAAGCACGTAAACAAGCACACCGTTATTGGCGAAATACGTTTGCGTTTTTGGATTCCGTCCATAAGGTTCTTGGTGAATAGCGTATTTTCCAAGTGCTTCGAATGCAAACGACGTCGAGCCCAACCATCAACACCAATAATGGGCCCGCTACCAGAGGATAGATTAACACCGTTCGTGCGCGCCTTTACTTATTCGGGCGTTGATTTCTTTGGTCCAGTCGAAGTAAGCTGTCATCGAAAAAGGGAAAAAAGATGGATTGCCTTATTCACGTGTATGGCAACCCGAGCTGTTCATCTTGAGGTAGCTATGGACCTATCTAGCGATGCCTTTTTGGTATGTATCCGGAACTTCATCAATAGAAGAGGAGTCCCAATCCAAATAAGAAGCGACAACGGGACGAATTTCGTTGGTATCTTCAAGGAATTAAATAAAGAGCCTCATTTTCTGGATCACGACTCGATTACGACAGGCTTGGCTCCTCTGGGCATCAAATGGATATTCAACACACCGGCGAATCCAAGCGAAGGTGGCGTTTGGGAAAGGCTGGTGAGGAGCGTGAAGCGGGCGCTCTCAGCGGTAATGAAGGAACAAGCTCCACGGGTCGAGACGTTGATAAGTCTGCTCATCGAATGTGAAAATGTGGTGAACTCTCGACCGCTTACCCATCTGCCAGTCACGCCATCAGAACCCGAGCCCCTTACGCCTAATCATTTCCTACTGGGATGCGCTAACTCGACGCAGACACCGGTGCCGTTTGAGAAGCGCCTATGCGCCCTGAGGAAACAATGGCGCATACTACAAAACCTGAAGAATCTATTCTGGCAACGATGGATCCGAGAGTATCTACCGGAGCTTACCCGACGCGTGAAGTGGTGTCGTCCAACGAAGCCACTCGCTACAGGAGCCTTGGTGTTTGTATGTGACGCTGAGCTGCCAAGGTCTCGATGGAAACGAGGAAGAATTCTGAAGCTGAATGTTGGAGCTGACGGGGTCGCGCGCTCAGCGGTAATTCAAATGCCCAATGGATTGCTGCGAAGACCGATATCGAAGCTGGCGCCGCTCGACGTGGCCGATGATGATGGTGGTGTATGTCCCTCGTCCATTCACGGAGGCGGGGATGTTAACGAACGTGAAGACAGGGAGTAACTCGCAAAGGAAATGCAACTCTGTTGGATCTGTGAACATCGAATGATCTAGAAACGTCAAAAGAGAAGGAATGTAAAACGCGATCTAAAGTAAAAAAATCTTTCTTTCCGGTGCTGCCCACGAGAGGAAGAAGGTCGACGAAGTAAGAAGAAAAATCAATTCTACCTAAAAATTGTAATCAGTATTATTTTTTGATGTTCCTTTTAATATTTATTTGTTTAGAGAAATAAACCGTCTATTTTGTTTTGTAAACTTCGTTTGAAATTATTTGTCTGGACGAGTTTGGTTTCTTGTCGGCTGCGTAACAGAGGCAAATCGCAATTGCTAAGAGACCGATCGAAAAAATTTTGGTGCCAAGCGAATCTACAGATCAACCTCTATTAGATGGTACCAAATCGGTTACATGTATATCCATTTTCATATGCACAATTAACTACTATTTTTAATATTTTTATAACTCATTTCGCAATTCTCTGTAATAACTCTGAAATGACTGAACCCAACTTTTGACTCAAACAGACTTTTAGTTACTGCCGTGACTATATACGAAAAAATTTCCTTCCACAACATTTGGACTCAAAAGAGATTTGTAGAATAAGTTATGGTTTGTATCGTCACCGTATATACAATCATTACCATAAAATGAATTTTAACTGTAATATAATTTTAACTGACATAAAATGTTATATTTTGCCTTTTTCAATAAAAGCCTTTATGTAAAAGGCATTCCCTAAATAAAAAAGGGACGCTCAAGGGTCTCAAAAGTGCAACAAACTTTCTCCTCTGACCATTCTTTCCGTTTGCCTTTTTCCTTCAAATATTTCAAAATAACTTCTATTTTCAGTCCCTGATATTGTTACATGCACCCTTAAACTTTCACACTCAAAGCCCGGCTTTTAAGCAGCGACAAAAAATCATATCATATCAAATAACAAGTATTTAACCCTAGACAGGTAACGTTAATGGGCATGTAATGCTGTTTACGTAAGGCATATACATTAATTTTACGTAGGTTACCTGTCTAGGATTAAATGCGCAATAGAACGGTTAGCTTTCGTGACGAAAATCGAGTTCTTTCCGAATTGGGAACTACATCAAAAGATCTTTGTAAGAAATATAAATGTTTGCGAGCTACATTGCATTGAACATTCCCTGAAAAAGGCTTGGTTTTTGTTTAACCAAATGCCTTCAGCTGGCCCGATCATTCAAAGCAATAAGCTTCTTCAAAACGGATACCAATTTGCGATAAAGATGAAGAAGTAATTTTCCCATTTTTCGAATGAAATGGTCGTTATGTTTTATATGAAATGAACTTCAAAATAAATATTCCAAAACATGTTTTGAATGCTTTTTCGTATATATGCACTGGCTGTGCCTATAAGCGGGATTTCGATATAATCATTATCGGCACTATTTTTCGTGTATTTTGGACGGCGCTCATATCCGGAGAATACTGTATAACAATTTATCCAATTGATTTATAATAGAAGAGTGGCAAAATTAAACTAATTATAATGGTAAAAATTAATAGGGAGAATGATGGACAAAAAGCTCGAATGTTGATATTTGAAACAAAATTCCCATAACTGCCAAATTTTCTGAAAACTGTATGAAAATTGGGCACAATTGCCCAAAACGGCCAAATTTTTTGAAAACTGTATGAAAATGGGGCAGTTTTGGGTCGTTTCGTGCAGCACTGGAACATACCTATTTTCTCAGTATTTCGAATTGCCAGGTGAGGGATTTTTCCCATTTTGAAGGATTTTTACAGTTTATTTTTTAACCAGAAACCAGTTCAACGGGATTTTTCGTGGATATATATCTATAGAAAACATAACAAGAGATATTTTCAAATATGCGAGAAAATTGGTTCCGAATACGCTATTTACACGTTAAGAGGCAATTTACACGTTAAGACATTTCGATAATGAAACACACTTTTTGTGGGCTAGGGACGCACGGGGATGTGGTATGGTAGCGTTTTTTTCTCTTCTCCTTGCTTCCCTTGCCTACAAAAATTTGTTACATTATCGAAATGTCTTAACGTATAAGATATTTTTTCGGTATTGTCGCAGTAATCCTCGTTCACTGGCGAAAAACTGACGCAGCTGTTTTCTTCGATTTTTTTGAATTTAAGATCCATTGAATTTAAGATCCATTAAGACTGTTATTAGACTAAGTAATATAACAATAAAAAAAAACACTCAAATTATATGATAGTTATTTTTCAATCTTAACATTGAAATAATTTTTTAAGAGGGCTTTAAAAAAAAATATAAATTTTAGATTCATTTTAAACTCCATCATTTTGTGAGCCTTTCGAATTTAAAGTCCGGTTAAGAGTGTTTTTATACTCAAAAAAAAAATACAGTAAAAAAACGGTCTCAAATTTACAATTCTTTTATACCTTTTTAAGACTCTTATTTATGAGTAATTTTAAAATCAGTATAAATGAATACTCTTTTTTAGACTCTTAAATTTTCAGACTCAAAAAAATGTTAAGCGGAAAAAGTGTGTTTCATTTTCGAAATGTCTTAACGTCCACCAAATACTGCGTCCATTGAGCCAACGGCTGTGCTTATAGGTCTGTTCGCGTACTGCACGAAACTGCCCAAAACTGCCCAATTTTAATAAACCTGTATGAAAATTGGGCAGTTTCGTGCAGTACGCGAACAGACCTTATAACAACTTGGGCTGGAAAACCTCCGATGACCTTATCGACATTATCGAATTTGTAACCAGTTTGAACAAATAAATATTCAACATCCTATCTGTATTTTCATCAGTGCTGCCAGAAATACCTCCCACCAATATCAAATAGAAGCCAATCTTGATGTCATACTACAGGCGACAGAGCACAATTTGAGTGAGCGCGACTGAAAGAGATAGAGTTTTGTTGACAGATATTAACGATTCTGCTGTGGGGAAAATTAAACAGCTGTATTTGTGTTTGTTTGGAAATAATTTCACAGATTTTAGGAAAATATTCAAATTAAACATTGCCCATGCTCATTACGGACATTTTAACAGGTGATGTTAGATCCAAACTTGTTCTGATTTGTTTTGCTTTGTAAAAATATTTTGTTTTTTTTGATTTATTTAGAGTTTAACATGAATGCGAATCCCGCAAATGTACTTTCTGAAAGTAGCTGTAAAGATACAAAAAGAATGACTTAAATTTTTCTAAAACTCATTTTCGAAATGTGTTCCATATTTTGGCATATTTTGATGAATTAAGAAGAGTGTGCATAAGTTGTCTCTATCACACTAAACACTAATTTACTTACTTGCATTTAATATGCAAGTATTTAATGCATATCTGAGTACACAGTACTGGGGCGGACTGGGGGTCAAAGGGCCCAACGGGCCTAAGAAAAAAAAACCTAGTAGCTAAAAAAAAAACTGGCAAAATGGGGTTCTTAGGTTTATATGAAATAAACTTCATAAAAAAAAAAAAAAAATCCTTACTGCATGATTATTGATCGCAGATACAGTGCACAGGGGGACCCTCTTGGCATTTGCCCTGGGTGCCCCTGAACAAAGGAATAATTCTAAATTTTTCGGAGGTTTCATTTTGGCTTTTTAACATTTGGGTATAAGGTCTTTAACCACCATCTTTCCCAAAAATGGAAATTTTTTACTTATTATACCAAAAGTTTCTTCCCGTTTTTTTTCCCCAGTAAACCTTTTAACTGGCCAAAGGCCCCCAAAATTTAATGAATTTAAATAATAAAAATAAAAATTTACTGCATATTACAGGGACAGTGCCGGGCCAAAAAAAAAAAAAAAAAAATTTTGGGTTAATGGCGAGAGACGGCCGGAAAGAGAGAGAGAGAACATCACCCCCTCCCTCTTCCTCGAAACAAAATGTGTCTCCGGCGACTGTCGCCTAGTATGGAACAGGACATAGCTAGTTCATGACCTTTCAGTCTTACATAGCTACTTTCTGTTGTGTATAGCTATTTTCAGCTGCATAGTATACTATCATCTGTTTTTTGTTTTGCTTGGCTTTGGCAACAGTAAGGAAAAGGAAAACTATCGTAAAATTTTAAAGAAATCCCTTATGCTCACACAAAGTTAGGTACAAAAGTATAAAAATAGCAATGGAAGCTAAATCAAGCACATTTCATTCTTCAGAAATATCCACTGAAGTGGCAGAAGAAGTCTTCCATTGTCCGTCATGTAATGTGAAATTGAAGACGCAGGAAGTAGCATCTCACTGTGAAGTTGAAATAGGTCGCTTGCGACAAATGCTGGAGGACGCTGCAGCGAAGAAGTCAGTTATGGCTGAAGCTGCTGTAGAGCGGCGGAAGCCTTACAGTATTTTTCAACGTGTCCAAAGGAATCGCCAAACAAGACTTAAGGTGAGTTTTTTTTTTTATAAACGATATAAAATATATAAATATAAATTCAATTCGGTGGATTTTATAGCAACGCACACGTAAACGGGCTTCACCATCTTTGCCAGCAGAGTCAACTTGCCCCATTGCAATCACAACTTTCCTCTAAACGAAATACAAAGGCATGCGGAGAAGTGTTTGCGCAGAAGCAATGGACTTTCAAATGGTGCAAACGGACATTCCAGTAATGAAGAAGATGATACCGATGAAGGCTGTGGCGAGGAGTTCGAAGAGTACGAGTGGGCTGGACAGAAACGCATACGAGCGTCTTCCCTACTCGAAGGAGGATATGCGCGCGTTGGCATTGGTCAGTCAGGTATGTAAAAGAT
>JAIPUU010000232.1:0-10927 GCA_020466095.1 Chlorops oryzae
AAACATTCATCATTTCATTGCTTATTATAAACTGAAACTAACGAAAATCACATTCTGTGAGCTTAAAAATAAGTAAGTAGTAGCATCATTAGCACCAGAATTAGTAAAATCATTCGAAGACACATGTTTCGTTCGAACACGGTGGACCAATCTCGACCGTTGGCCCACACAGTTGGCTAATGGATTCTTCGGCTTCAGTTAGTACATATTTGTTGAAAGGGCTACCAATAGCTGCTACTTTGGCTACCTTGTCGCCCGTGGGACATGAATGAAATTTGGCACGTATGTATGCTTCCTTTGTATCCATTAACATCCTCTCCAGAAAATTTCTTGATCGGTCCATTACTAACGGTACCTCCAGTACTAATAATTGAAAGAAATTAATAATTTGAGCGTACATTTAAGCCTCCGATTATAATTCAAAAGAATTGGAAAAGTGGGCGTGGCAAAAGGGCGGTTTTCATAAAGAAATTGAACAAAAGTCAGTATATGGGGCCCCTCATGGGCTTTAGAATCTCTAGAATATTTTGTCTTGATGGTCCTGTTTTTGGCATGTTTTAAAAATGATTCAAACATGTGTCTTTGTGTCGGGTATTCTATTCTCAGGCTCGCCCGACTATAACACCCTTACTTGTTATACCCAGCGTAAGCTGGGTATTAGAGCCCTGCACAAGTATGCTTGCTTTTCAATGACAACAAATGATCTAGTGAAGAGAACAATGCTTGCAAAACAAAGAGTGCGATTAAAATGCTTGCATTTGAATCAAGAGAGAGAGAGCGTGCATTTTATGCATTTTTTTTTCCAAAGCAAACACTGAACTGTGCTTGTTCACTACAAAGCCTCTTTGCTTTGCTTTTTCAAAACCAAAACAGCGCGCTGGCTTATATTTCAGTGATGCACTAAAACATTCGATGTTTTATATTTGGCTGTCTTTGTTGTTGTTGCTGTGTTTTTCTGTGAATGCACGCTTCGTAGCCCTTTATTGTTTTGAATCTTACTATTGTTTTCGAATGCGTATAGGTCAAGCTGGGAATAATTAAATGAAAATAATTTGTAAAACCGATTAGCACTGCGTTTGGCGACGTGTGTAACACCTAGAACCAGTAGAAATTATCATATAAATATTTACTGAAATATACAGCTTTTATAGAAGGAGTGGAGCTTTCTTGACGAAATTTGGTATGTAGGTTTGTGGGGACATGAGTAAATTCAAGTTCGATAATAGATCAGATCGGACCATGTTTTAGGGTATATACTTATAGTATCTATTAGGGTATGTTAGAAAATCGCAAAAACCGTCTTAAATTCAGAATTTTTGGAACTACTGCAATGAAATTTGGAATTTGAGTTGATATTTTTTTTCTCCGATTAAAGTTTAAAAAATTGGAAAAGGGGCGTGACAAAGGGACGGTTTATGGGCCTACTTATGGCCTTAAAAATCTAAACGACATTTTTTTTAAAACGGTTTTGATTTTTTCGTGTTATAAAAATTATTTAAACATATATAGATGTGCCGGGTATTGCATTGTCAGGCTATCTGACTGTAACACCATTACTTTTTAAATGCTAATTTAAGCTTCTCTTGTGCTAAAATACAACAACAAGTCGATTGCAGTTAATAAGAATACCGACACAGACACACATGTTCAAATAATTTTTAATATCAGGAGTTGCTTAAGGCCATAGGGGCCCCATATACCGACTTTAGTTTAATTTCTTTATGAAAACCGCCCCTTTGCCACACCCACTTTTCCAATTTTTCGGATTTCTAATCGGGGCAAATTCTAAGTTTCATTGAAATATTTGGAAAAAATCCGATTTTGGGCAGTTTTGAGATTTTTGTGACAGACCCTAGTACTGGAGGTACCCTTAATAATAAACCGCGCAAAATATTTTTTGAGGAGGATGTTTGTGGCTACATACGAGGCATAAGTGCCAACATTCGTTCAAGTCCCCTTTGAATTTCGTGTGTAGGAGGCAACTTTTGAAAAACGCCCTTCTGCCACGCCCACTTTTCCAATTTTTGGAATTCATATTACTTGCCTTACATATGTTCAAATAACCAAATTTCATCAAAATATCTTAAAAAACTCTGGTTTTAGAGTAGTTTTTTTGTGATTTTCGTAACAGACCCTAGTACTGGAGGTACCCCTAAAAATGGTCCGATCGGCTCCATTCCGAACTTGTTCTTACTCATGTCCCGTTAGCACGCATTCCAAATTTCTTCAAGATAGCTCAACTCCTTAGATAAGATAACTGTATACAAACAGACAGACAGACGGACAGACAGACGGACAGACAGACGGACAGACAGACGGACAGACAGACAGACAGACAGACGGACGGACATGTCTAAATCGAATCTCCTGGTGACGCTGATCATTTCTATATATATTTTGTATGGTCTATCTCGACTGGTTCTGGGTGTTACACACAACCACACAAACGCAATATACCCTGTGTCGGGTATAAATATATTGTATACATACGTATACATATGTATGTAATCTACACATCAATCAATTATTTTTTGTCTTTTAATTGCGATTGAGAAATGAAAAATTGTGAAAGAGAAAAGCCTCATATGTTCTAAATGCCTTACCGTTCTAACATACTTCATAAAACAATAACAAAAGTAAGTTTTATTTTCTTTACTGCTCTGCACAGTACTTTCAAATGAATTGGTTTTGCAAACACAGTTGAACATCAAAGCTCTTACTCTCGCGCTATACGCCGCTCTTGTTCTCATTTTGTTTTTCATTATAAAAACAAAGCAGTTATCGTGCACTGGGCTTGTTCGCACAAGCCGAACCAAGCACAGTGCTTGTAAAATATCAAATGTGCTTGAAAGCGTTTCAAGCAAAACTTGTGCAGGGCTCTACTAGGTATATTAGTTTTTGTGCAAATCTTGTAACAGGTAGAATTAAGCTCCGTAAGTATAGACATATATATGTCGGAATGCCTGCCGTTAGAGAGCCTTCTATTATTGAAGAAGGATCGATATTTGCTCCTGTCCTGTCGAGAAGGCCGGACATTAGAGCCTTTTATTATTGAAGAAGGATTTTTGTTTCCTTCGCCGAAATTGGAACTGTCTTTTTCTAACTCCATGTTCCTGGAACGCAACGTAGTACTCTCGATTCGACTCTAATCGATTTATATCCCTTTTTTTCCCAGATCTTAGTTTCCCTTTATAGTTTTTGAATTATATTTTACTGATTCCAAAGCATGCTAGAATACCAAATCGATTTAGTTCAAAAGCCTACTAATCTGTCGAACTCACAGTAACACATTCGGTGAAAGCTTTATGATTTCAACTCGTTCTCAGAAAAACTACAGTACTGAGGCGCCGACACGGCCATCCTGATAACGACACGTCCTCGTGTATATTTGATATTGAAAGATTTTTTCATCTTATGTTTTCTGTATTTTGTGAAAAAACTTCTTTACAGGTCTTGTTTAAAACTAGTTAACTTTAACCTATTCCGAAGTCCCTCTTGGTTAGGAAATACTGGACGGTGATTTTTACTCTACGCCACTCTTGGCACAAACTTGGGCTTGAAATTCAACTTTTCTGTCTCTTGCTGATGTCTCTTTCAACATCTTCATTATCTTTTCGCTGATGTCTGTTTCAACATCTTCAATTCTTTTTTTTCTGATGTCTGTTTCAACATCTTCAATTCTTTTTCGATGATGTCTTTTTCAACATCTTCAAGGTTTCATCATCCTCTGAAATATCGATTTCACTGGGAAGTTCACCTTCTGGTATTTTCCGCAAGGATTCAAAGAATATTTGTACGTCCTCTTACTCTTCAACGATTTTAGAACATACCTGTCACCATCCCGAACCTCTATAACCAGAATGGACCTCTAAACTTAGGATCTAGTTTCGTTTGATGCCTTTCTTCATTTTTTCAACAAAACATAGTCTCCTTCTTTATATTTAACAATTTTCGCCTTTCCCTTGTCAAATCTCTGTTTATCATAAAAAGCATTATTTCCATTCTTTCTACGGCTTGTGTTCTTATTTGACTAAGGTTAATAATATTTTCCTCGCTACAAAGGGACACTAATCCAAACGGTCCTGCTACTTTCCAATTAATAGTTCTAATGGGCTGGATTTGGTCAATCAAGCGTATTTTCATCTGCCCACTAGTCACAAAGGATTTTGGAATCCCTTTTAGGAAACCAATTCGAGAATTGTTTCAAAATGCTAATAAGTTCTATTTTTCTCACTACCCGTCAGATCAGTGTCTACTTGGTTGAGGTCTATATCTTCGTTTTCTGAACAAGTGATTATGGTTTTGGTTTTGTTAATATTAAAGCTATCGAAAGTGATTGTGACGCTAAAGCCATTACTCAAAATTCCGCGGCCAATAACGATATTATATTTGTAAATAATAATCTAAAACTACATGAAATAATATTTCTAAGGAATATGAAGCATTTGGACTTGGCTTAATATTTGCAATGTTACTGCACACAGTATTATTCCCGATTCTTTTAGAACGACCACATTATTGATCCTTTTCTCCCAAAAGTTTTTTCGACACGCTCTCCTTAATGAGTGAGCATTCAGCACCCGAATCAAAACAAAATGGAAAGGACTCACCACCTTGGATCAATAAACCTTTTGGC
Organism: Chlorops oryzae; assembly: GCA_020466095.1. Taxonomy (NCBI): domain Eukaryota; kingdom Metazoa; phylum Arthropoda; class Insecta; order Diptera; family Chloropidae; genus Chlorops; species Chlorops oryzae. Next base: position 4,637 of record JAIPUU010000232.1, read on the forward strand.
CCGGCTACCGTACACGCGTTGACCCTTCTTTCCACGCTGTTACTATTGTTGGCTAAATTTTTGCTTCTGGGGCACACAGGAGAGATGTGACCATTTTCTCCGCATTTAAAGCACGTTACCGCTTGTTGTTGCTTTCCAACTAACGCACTTCCTAACACGACATTCTGCGATTTTGTGGCCAAATTTTCCGCAAAAATGACATCTTATATTTGGCGTAGGCTTAATTCTTTTTCGTTCTGGGCCGTCGAAACGTCATCAGAATTATATTTTCCTTTTTACAAACGCATAAGCTTTAAGTTCTTGCTGCAACTCGTTTCTAGTTCTTATTTCCGTTGTGAATAGCAAGCGTTGTAACCTGTTGTCAATTTGGGCCGTACGAGCAAGGACAACTGACACGGCTATCTCCTCAACACTCAAAGTCTTCCATCTGGACATAAGCGATAAGACGGCTTCCATAGGCAAAAGGACATTCCTCATCGTTAGGGTGCCCATTTAAAATATCGAGTAAGAAATGCGGCAGGAGTCTCGATTCCTTCAAAACCGTTGCAAGAAAAGCTCCTTAAATTGTTGCCATGACATTCCAGGGAAACATATCTGCGATAGCCACTTGCGCGACGCGCTGCCTTCCAGGGATCCGGCTGAGGGCTACAACTAGTGCACATCCTTCCAGCGGGTGCTCGGATAATATTATATTGGCCGTATGACACCAATGAATGTGCATCAAATCCGGTTGCCGTCTGGGTTAAATTTTGAAGCGTAATACGTTTCGTCACAGAAGGTGCTTCTTTTGGTCCTTGTAAGGCTTTGATGAGCTCCATAAAATGCCGATTTGGGATTCGAAAGGATGCGCCATTGCTCATATCGCATTTGCGATTTGAGGGCCGATCCGCACTTCTGATGTCGGAGAAGGCCTGGCATTAGAGCCTTCTATTATTGAAGAAGGATCGATATTTGCCCTGTCGGAGAAGGCCGACATTAGAGCCTTTTATTATTGAAGAAGGATTTTTGTTTCCTTTCGCCGAAATTGGAACTGTCTTTTTCTAACTCCATGTTCCTGGAACGCAACGTAGTACTCGATTCGACCTACGATTTATATCCCTTTTTCCCAGATCTTAGTTTCCTTTAAAGTTTTTGAATCTATTTTTACTGATTCCAAAGCATGCTAGAGATACCAAATCGATTTAGTTCAAAAGCCTACTAATCTGTTCGAACTCACAGTAACACATTCGGTGAAAGCTTTATGATTTCACCTCGTTCTCAGAAAAACTACAGTACTGAGGCGCCGACATATACATATTATTGATCAAGATCAAAAATTGAATCGATTTAGACATGTCCGTCCGTCCGTGGACGGATCTCCTCCGAAACGGCTGAACCAATGAAATCGAAATTTGGCACACAGCTTTATCGGGATTCGAGAATGATCTTAAGTAAAAATGGGAGACATCCGCCCACTGCCACGCCCACAAATTAATTTAATGTGTTTTCAGTAAAATGCTTGTAACTTGCGAACCACTCAATACATTTTATTGATATTTGGTGTACTGGTAAACTAAGACAAGGGACATATCCAAAAAATGGACGCCGTCCTCCTAAGCCACGCCCACAAAGAAGCCCACAAATAAGGGCTTATCGTAACTTGTGAAGTAAAAGGGGTAGAAGCGTCAAATTCGCAGGATAGGTTGACCAAGGCAAATGAAAGGTGTCGGAAAAAATTTATGTGGTCCGCCCACTGCCACGCCTAAAAATGGAGATTTTTCGTAACTTTCGAAATAAGTGGCGTAGAAGCTTCAAATTCGCAACATAGGTTGACCAAGGTGAACGAAATGCACAGGAAAAACATTATGTAGCCCGCCCATTGCTACGCCCATAAATGGAGATTTTTCGTAACATTGTGCGCCAATAATGTCGGGAGGCTGGGTATTTCATGTATGCATGCCGTACAGCAAATCGTAAGGTGTATTAGGGGTTTATCGGTCGAATCTGAAATAATATAAGAAAAAACAAAATGGCGGACTAAAATGGCTAAAATTTTCGTCATTATAACACTCAGCAATTGAAAAAACCAGCTTTCAATTACTGCATTTAATTCAAATAATGTTATATATTACCAGATAAAACTAAATAAAACCGTTTAAAAATTTTCTTTTCTCAGAATGGCATTGCTTCCATTGATTTGGGCCTACATATACATATATCAAGTACCAATACATTTTTTCAAATAGTGATGGTATGGTCGCAATTTTATTTAGTGCGAAACCGTGATGAATATTGAATTTCTTTCATATTGCGTTGAAAGAAAAGGGGCTGAAAGTGTTTCGCATCAAAGTACCTAATGGTGTAAAAAACTGGATAGTCAAGGGAAGTTTTGACACATCACACTCACTTGGTACTTAACTAATCAGTTCTATTCGTATTGGGGTACCAAAATCACTACAAAAAATTTAATTACTCAATCGAACGGGTTAGATTTATTATCGCTGCTATTCACTGCAGAATCTAACATTACGAAGAACGTCTTGTAAGCACAGCGGGATTAAATCAATCAAATCTAAACGCTCCAGATACTCTTTTGTCTTGAATTAAACATTTCAAATATACCATTAAGGATAAGAGGCGATAAAGGGCAATATGCAGGATGTCAAGGCATCTTTATGCATAATTTTAAGATGCGGTACCCCACGTCAATGGCTATGTTTTTTGTTCTTGTTTGAAAAAATGTAGATTTTTCCCTTTGAATCAATATTTCAGGTTGAATTGACATGCTTATTTTCATTAATAATTTGAAATTTAAATTGTTAATCTTACCACCGACCAAAATAAAATGGCAAGATAATTTTTAAAATAAAAAAAATTTACTAAAATACCTTAAAAAAAAAGTAACATTGGAACAAATTTATTTCAAGTTCAAAGCAAATGGCCACAGGGCCCTCTGCTGAAAATAATGTCACTCCGTTGAATGTGTGACTGCTTTCGCCATGCTTAAATTGTTCTTAGATCTATAAATATCTTATGTCCTATTTTATAAAACAAATGGGAATTATTCACAACGTAATAAAAAGTAATCTAACATTTTTTCCTTCAAATAAACCAACAATGATGTTGACTCAACCATTTTTCTGTTGAAGTATTTTGTTTTGCTCGAAAATCAAAAGGACTGTGAATGCTCCCTTCAAAAAAAAAAATCATATTTATTTCTCTCAGTGTAGAGTCAGATGCATTGAAACTCCTTAAGCCACCAAATATTAAATGAATGAAAGCATCTGATATCTGGTCTAAAACTCTTTTGAATGTGTAAACTTCTGTATATTTCAGTTCAGTTTTCATGAAGGAGAAAATCAAATTAATAACATTTTTTTACCAAAAAATTTATTAATAACAAAATAAAACACTCTAGTCGAATTGGAAGATATCAAATATTACCAAAACTCCATTTTGTTTACTCGCAAAATACAGTAACATTGTTGTCTTATCTTGTCTTGTCTTGTCAAAGACAATGCTGTGTGTCAAAGGAACTGAAGGAGCTTAATAAAGTTGTTCAAGTTAGAAAATATAGTAAGGAGTCTCTCCTGGGAATATTTGCACCAGGGACGTGAAACGGGGTGGAAAATTTCCCCGGTTCGGTTCGGCGGTTCGAACCGTGATTGAACTTTTGGCTCGTCAACCCGTTTTTTCTACTTCTTTGAACCGGAGTTTCGGTTCGGTTCATCGGTTCGAGAAATTTTCAAACTGAAAATCCTTCACTACAACAAAATTCTCATAATTTTCCGATTCGCTTCCACCAAATGAAATAAAGGAAATCATAAAACACCAATTGTCCCGAAAAAGGCCCAGGTCATGATCAGATAACAAAAAAATGATTATAGAGATGCCGTTTATTGCTATAATTTTTGTCACAAAGTTTTCAACTCAATAATTAAATATGCACATTTTCCGGCTGCATGGAAACGATCATTAATCACTATGATTCCAAAGCCAGGCAAGGACGTTACAATAGTATCGTCCTATCGACCGATAAGCCTCCTTCCATGCCTCTCAAAGCTATTTGAAAAGGCATTGCTCTTTAAGTTGACTCCTTACATTAATGGAAGCAATATTATTCCATCTCACCATTTGGTTTTCGAAAAAATCATGGAACGGTGAGCAGGTGAATCGTGTAACAAACGAAATAAGGAAAGCATTTGAATATAAAGAGTATTGCTCCGCAGTTTTTCTTGATGTGGCTCAAGCCTTCGACAGAGTTTGGCACGAAGGCCTCATTCTCAAGATTAAGAGCCTCCTCCCTCCAAAACACATGAAACACTTGCGTCTTACTTAAAAAATAGATCATTTCGGGTAAAATATAAGGATCATATAACACAAGACATTGAAATAAAAGCAGGCGTCCCCAAGGAATGTTTTGGCCCCTTCCTATACTTATTATACACCACAGACTTTCCCTTAAGCAGTAGCACCACAATATCTACTTTTGCTGATGATACAGCAATTATAAGTCGCAAAAATGCCCAATTTCAGCTGCTAGGAACCTTCAAATGCATTTAAAATTAGTTTTGAAAAATGCTAGCTCTTTGGGGTATAAAAGTAAATGAGCAAAAATGTAAGCACGTCACATTCACACTTAAAAGGGGAATCTGCCCATCCGTATCTATTAATAATATTTTAGTACCACAGGCCGACAATGTAAACTATTTAGGTTTCCATTTGGACAAACGTCTTACTTGGCGCAAACACGTTGAAGCCAAACGAACTCTCATGAAATTAAAAGCCTCTAAGCTTCATTGGTTAATTAACTCACGCTCTCTTTTGAACATTGAATACAAGGTGCTTTTATACGTAATGTTATCAAACCGATTTGGACGTACGGGCTACAGCTACAGCTTAGTTACAAAGCTTAAAAAGATTAATTACAGGTTCCATGGTTTATCCGAAACGAAAACATCCACCGCGACCTCAATGTACCCATGGTTAAAGATGAAATTTCGCGATTTAAGGCAATCTATAGCGAGAAGCTTAGAAATCATCCTAACGAAATGGCTAGATGCCTACCTCCACTTCTTCACATTCCCGTACGAAGAAGTGATCGCCACACCACTGTGGAAGCAACTGAGTGGCCTCTGCTATAAATCGATACACAACAGATTCCGGTAAATTCCTTCGCTGGCAAAAACTGTTTCGCCATGCAAATAAAAAAAAATAAAAAATAAAATAAATAAAAAATAAAAATTTATTATCTAAGCCCGATCCCGTGGCACATATTATGTACAAACAACTATATATGAGTTCTTAAGCCCGCTCCGAGGCACGTTTATCTTGTTAAAAATTTATTATCTAAGCCCGATCCCGTGGCACATATTATGTACAAACAACTATATATGAGTTCTTAAGCCCGCTCCGAGGCACATTTATCTTATATAAAAATTTATTATCTAAGCCCATCCCGTGGCAATATTATGTACAAACAACTATATATGATTTTAAGCCCGCTCCGAGGCACGTTTATACAAGAAACTTTACAACCGAAAGCTTTTGTAAAATTATGTAAAATTAGATTTAAGATTCTACAACTTATTGTTAGTTCTTTATAAATAAGAAGATTCAATAAACAAGTCCCGTTAAAAAAAAAAAAAAAACATGTGTTTAAACTTCTAACGGAATTTTTTTTACCATTTAGGGTTAAAAATTGCACAATATAGAGTTAGTGGTGGTTACCTTACTCATATTAGAGATGCTATCGATACTAATTTCATAAGAATATTGACTTCGATTTTTATATTTTTGGCTTATGGGAGCGACCACTGTGCATGTTTGCAAGCCAAAATGAAACCCTGAACCTTTACAAAAATGGATTCGGTTTTCGGTTCGGTTCAAAAATTTTTGAAAAACTTCGGTTCGGTTCATCAGCAGATAAAAGCGGTTTTCCGGTTCAAAAGCGGTTCACGTCCGTGATTTGCATAGGATAGATTATTCCCTGGCCGTAAGACAAGCTTTTAACTTGATCTTTGTCCTATATGTCGACCCCTTTTCGCGAATTGATCGTATGTTACATTTTGTACGAAATTGACATTTTGCTACAAATTTCTTCTTAAGCCTTCAATATTATAGCCCTAAGCACTGTAGTTATGGAGATAATGCGGAATTAGTTTAAGCTCATACACAGTCTTATATGGAAACAATACATAGCGATGATTTCGCGAAAAGGGGTCGATGTATTTATGCAAATGTTTAATATTAATTGCTATTATTTTCCGATCAATAAAGATTCGTTTGTTCTACGTATTTGTATTTGGTTTT